>VYZS01001958.1:4751-17994 GCA_013400695.1 Neodrepanis coruscans | reverse complement strand
AGAGAAGAGAGAAGAGAAAAGAAACCCTGACCTACACAACTGCATTGCTGGCTGCAAACAGCTGAACATTAGTCAACCCTTGACTGCACAAAGAGAGACCGGTTGTAAACAAAACGGAGAGAACTGAGACAGAGCCTTCTAACGAAGGCTATTGAAGTTTGTGTTCTCTGTAACTTGAAAGCCACAAACGCTGAAAGAGCCATCTGTATTAAACCATGGCTGGGATCATGTTCATTAGCTGGTTGGCTGTAAATATAGCCTCCCCCCAACACAAAAGGTAATGCATGTCAGCTCAAACCATCACCAGCAGGTTTGTGTAAATATTTACTGGGCTGTTCAGACTGCTGTAATTTGAGGCTGTTGATGTCTCACAAACAAGTTAGAAAATGAGCTGGCAAGTTCCCGAAAACAGTGTCAGAAGGCAGCTCTGGTACAGTAGCAGGAATATGAGCTTTGTACTGTTTTCTCTGAAGACTACAGGGCTTCCCAACTACTCCAGTCTGGCTGGCTTTTGCCCTCCTTATTATTGAAACTCAGATTTAAAGACTTATAACCCTTTACACTTTATTTTTTCTTTAGACTCTAGGAAAATGGTTCTTCGTAATTTCAGATGTTGTGACAAGGATGAGAATTTTACTTGTTAATTAATGTTTTATTCCTTTTTTCATAAAGATACATCAGGGCATTAAGACACTTGTATGAGACCTGTGGGATTACAGGTGGTCCACCCATCTGAGTGAAACTGCTGGTCCTGTGATGCCCTGTGGGTTGTGGAGAAATCTCCATGTGGATGAGCAACCGCTGCATTGCTCTTTTGGACTTAGGATGAGACCAGAGTAGACTGCCTGAATATGGCACAATGATTCTGCTAGTCCCAAGGTGCAGAGAGCAGAGGGCCACAGCAGTACCTGCTTCAGTGGCCAGGGGCAGGGCATGCATCAAAGTTCTGGCTCCATGTCTGCCTACACACTTTCTTCCATCTATGCAAGCTGTCAGTCTCCCAGGAGAGTATCTAACAGAGGCTATTCCCAGGAAGTTGTTTGGATATGGCCACCCATATAAAATGGGGAGTGGAAGCAGGGCCAGAAATTCCAGGAATTCAGTCATGGAGACATGCCTCAGGACTAGAGAACAGTCTCTGATCTGTTTTACACTGCAAAGTGGATATAGCTACAGCAACCACCTTTCTCCAGTCTCTTTTGGTGGAAGAAATCCCCTATTCACAAAAAAAAATCAAATTCAGAAAAGATTATCCTTCCTCTACTTTCATGGTGTATGTGATGTCTGGGTGCAATTTTAAACAGCTGCTTAGGGAAGATTAGCTGAGTAGCCATTTTTTGGCACTTTTATTTTTAAAGCATGTTGGTCCCCAGAGTCCTTTTGTCCTTCCTGTGAAGACAGCAAGGAGAGTTTAGGGACCAGAGGTGATCTGTGAGTCCAGGCAACAGTGCACAGAGACCTTCCTTGGGATCAAAGGGCTGGGAAAGTTGATGCATTTAGTATGTGCTCTATTCCTGTAGGCTTGCTCAGACATGGAGGCACTGATTGGGAAATGACACATTTCTCTCTTGCACAGAGAATGGCACTACTCAAACAAGCTGCAGGTATGTTGACAAGGAGGGGGTTTCCCTAGTTGGGATGTTGTCCTCACTGTTGGAAATCAGCCCTATTAAAATGAACACTTTGCATCTGAGTGGCATTTGATGCCTTTATATTTGATGGGGATCCCTGAATAGTGCAGAACAGCTGAGATAGGTTTTACAGAAACACTGTTACTACCCTCCTTGAAGGTGCAGGTGAGTGCAGTAATGCAAAGGGGGAGTGGCGTCTGCTGTGTAGTGCATCCTCCTCTCCTCCCTAGGACATAACTGGGTACATATCAACTGGGTACAGCTATCACAAGGCACCCATGAGAGCTGCCTTCAGCTGTCTGGGCTGCTTCTGTGCATTGCCTGCCTCCAGGAGCAGGGAAAAGCATGGCTGGCTGAGAGCCATGCACCCCTTCTTCCCCAGCTGTGCCCAGCCCAGCTCAAGGTCCATCAGCACTGTTTCTGGGTGTGTGTCAAGAAGCAACCAAACAACAAAATGACTGCAGCTTTATAGGCAGGTGTATTATTACGTTATACACTCTCCTCCTGAACTATTATGTGTTGACTGCTGCAGAGCTGTCATCTCAGACCTTCAGATGGCTGAAGTCAATGAGATTTCATTTTTACCAGTGGAGTGCCCTGGACTTATACAACCTCATGGTTTATCTAGGAGACTTCACATAAAAGACCTCAGAGTCTGATCCTGTGATCTCAGCGTATTATAATGTGACTTGTGTACTAAAAGCAGCCCTCTAAGAATTCAGCTTAGTAACACCCAGTTAGTGAGTAATTTCTTTTGTTTGGTGACAGGGGACAAGTTTTGAGCCTCCACACATAATTCAGTATTTCAGGTAATTTCCATCTGAGGAAGGGCTCTGTCATACAGAAATTCCAGCACTGGCAACTATGTAAAGAGAAGGGGACCGCTCCCACCCAACCTTCATTGATGGTTCTCCTGTTCAGCATGAGGAAGGCATGCAAAATGTATCACAGACTTTTGGTGCTCACAGTATGGATTTGTGGAAGCACACTCTTTTTTTTTAAAGTGGAAAAAGCAGAGGTCTCATGTCCTCCTTATCAAAAATCTTCATTCTCACGGAGTTAAATGAAGTGGCTAGATCACAGAATCACAGACCCACCAGTCTCTGCTCTTCTAGTTGCTGCAGAAAATTAATAATTCAGGTATTACCTGGGCAAGAGACTAGATCTAGTCCTATGAAGGAAACATAAAACTGCATCTGAGATTGAGTATTTTATCGATCTGCATTGGAGAGGCATTTATATCAATGGTAAGAGTTTAGCACGAAAGGCTATATTGTGGGTACCCCCAACAGTGAGGTCTCAGCTGGCCTGAAAGCAGAAGGAAATCCCTTTGCTTGAGGGGCCATTTCTGATGGGCTGGACAGGAGCATGAATTCCACTTTCTTAGTCAGTTTTCTCCATGCGTAAATGCAAAGAGGAGAAGCTTCCTTAGACAGTTCTGCTCCTCAAGACCAGAGAAGTGCAGGAAGTTGTGAACAGAGCGGGTAGGAGGAAAAAAGAGATGACAATGAATTTTAATAATGAATTTTCCAATTACCATCACTCCATCACCTGAAATAACAGCCCAGAATAACAGGATGTTGCCATGCTGGATTATGTAGGGGACAAATTTTAAACATTTCTTGTTAGTGGATCATAATTATAGTCCTTGGATTTTGATATCAATAGAATGTAAAGTATTCCATAGATAAAAAATACTTCTTCCTTCCAAATTACACTATTGTATCCAAATCTGCAGCAAAACTGGGTAAAGTCACCAGGACACCTATCTAAACTGTGCCTTCGTTATTGGAGTGGAAAGCGTCTCACAGAAAAAAAATTCAGGTTTGAGTGATACATCCTTACAGAGAGAGAGACTGGATTCCTCTCACTTGCATGATTCAGAGTGACAAAGTTGCTCTTTTTTTCTGGACTTTCAGTCTCTCCACAGTCTCTGAAATTTACTTCTGCTTCAGGGTGCCAGCAAGGAGATTGATTTGATTGGTATTTGATTTCTTAGTCATCCATCTCTGGCTGCATAGCTGCCTTTAAAGGCACAACTCATCTGAAATATTCACTAGCATGTCAGTATCTTCAGTCAACAAGCTACCATTCACCTTCATTCCTTATGACAAAAGAAAGTCCTGTTGTGCTATTTTTTTCTTAGGGGGATTAGAGAGGTTCCCTATATACTTGATTTTCAGAAATGTTTCCTTCTCCTCTCATCTCCAGTTCTTACATTCATGATTCTATGATATTACGATTAATACCTGCACCAGAATACCATTAGGGGGTTCATCTGCACTGAAGGCAGTGAAGTTCCAGTTTGATTGCCTGAACAGAGTAGAAATGCTTTATACCCAAGAAAATTCTTCACCTCTGAGAAAAGACTAAAAATAATATCTTGAGACTTACTGGCTTGTAAATCTTGCATAAACAGCAAACAGGTACTCCTAGTTTACAAGCTGAAGGAAGGTACTTTTCCCTGCACAAATAGTCAATATTTGGTGACTGTAGCCTTTAGGCGCTGAGGCAAAACAGATGTTAAGGAGGGCTACTAAAAGGATGCTTTCTCTGCTCATAATGCCCCACTCTGTGATGTGAGGCAGAAGCCGAGATGCCTGCCTCCTCACACAGCACAACCAGCAGCAGCCATGCACCACAACAGAGGCGACAGCACCTCACAACCCCAGTGGTTGCTGTTTTCAAGGTCATTGGCCGTGCTGCACTGATGGGACCACCATACCAGCTCTGGGGCCTCTGCTGTGAGCTGTTGATGTAAGCAGAAGTTCTGGCCTAACTCCCATGAGCTCTAGAGGGAAACATAATTTTACTTCTCAGAAACATACAAATGATGCACAGAGAACTAGAAAATATGGGAGGACATGATGTAATTTTCAGAGGCAATCTTTCCTGACTCATGTTTTCAAAGAATCAGAGAATTAAATAGGTTGGAAAAGACCCTTGAGATCATCAAGTCCAATCTATTACCTAACACCACCTCATCCACTAAACCATGGCACTAAGTGCCACATCCAGTGTTCTTTTAAACACTCCCAGGAACGTACCAGTGATAAACCTTGTTGCAAAGCAAGTGTGAGATGCTACCAGGCCTGACAAGCCATACATATACCCCTGAGTATACATTATTCTCTCATGCATTGTTATACACAGTGCAGCATGCAAGTGCATCAAGCTGAAGAGATTTCCATTTCAAATTGGTAAACACTCTACTGTTGTCAAGCTAACAGGAAGGCAAGCTGGAAACTACCAAATAGTTCAAAATTTGCTTTTCCAGCAAATTAGTCCTGGAAGACTCTTTCCCACATAGCGTCTCTGCCTGTGTGTTGTGGAAGCGGATTGGGAGAGTAGTAAGATCTCTAAGGTTTAGCTCTCAAATGTCAGCCTTACATCTATTTGCTGACATGCAAGAAGAGAGGAGATTAAAAAGCAAGAAAGTATGTGAAAATGAGGGAAGAATAATGGGAGTCTTTGAATAATTTGAGTTGTCCATCTACACTGCAAACTAATGAGGAAACTATTCCAACTGTAAGCAGCACACAGATATAAGTTTTCAGTGCCCAGTTCTCTGGGTTGCTTGAGTAGAAAGCCCCATTGCACCAAGATCACAGGTCAAAAATCAGACTTTCCACTGAAGAATTACCTTGTTCTGTTAGAAAATCAAAAGCAAAAGCACTGACATTTCCTGTCCTGACAAAATTTTGGGTAAAAAATTATGCAAAACAATTCTGATAACAGCATTTAGAAAAATTTAGAAACAAAACTCCACCCAGAAGACCTATGGATGCCCTAACTCCTTGGCCACCTGGAATTTCCAGATGCCTGTGACCAAGGCTTCTCAACTTATTCCCTGGGGTATTATGCCAGGGGACTAAGACAGGATGGAAGGCCTGTTGGGCCAGGTTCAAAAAAGCTGACTGCATTCTGCAAGATGATTCCTCAAAACTGCTGTTTTGAAGAGTATTTTGCTCTCAGGGAAGTGATACTTCATGGCAACAAAGCAGGCTCCAAGAGATTTCCCAATTCGCTCAAATGTGGACACCGAAGGAACAAATGCTATCAGCATCATGCTACAGAGATCAGTTTTCAAATCAATTCAGAAATTCTCAGTCCTTTTGCAAGAGATACTCCTAGGAAGAGGACGAGGGTGGTGAGGGGATTATTAGAGCTCAGATGAAGATGACAGGCACCTTGTGTGGTTATAAAAAGCATTGTCAGGCTCACCCTGCATAGATGGTTGACCAAATTAATCTCTCAGTTTCTGATAGATATCACTCTACAAAACAAGATGGAGAAGTACTAGCACGGCTGTTGTGCCTCTCTCAGCCTCTCCAGTGTACCTTCTGGTTATTATCACATTCAAACAACCCTTTAGCTTCCAGCACAATCTGTTTAGCTCTTTTCCCCCACTCTGGTCTGTGCTCAAAAAGGAAAAGAAAAGCTGCCATGGCCTTTGTGAGCAAATAACTTGCCTCTGTGCTGTACTGAATTGATTAGGTGGTCAGACTTTCCCTGTTAACCTTTCCTGTATTCTTTCTTGGCATTGCTGCGTGTAGATGGTTGCTGCATAGCTCAGCATATTGGCAGCCAGGATCATGCTTGTTTTCTCAGACACACTATTCTCTACTATGGCATCAGATGGAGCAGCATTAGCAAAGGCAAGATTGAGAGGGACACGTCATCAGGTGACCACCAGATGTGGACTTGGGGGTGCAGGGTTATGTACTCACCTCTCCCATCAGTTCTGTCTTACTGTCTTACTCCCCTGCAGAGCATCCAAGCTGTGAGAAATGCTTTCCAGGATGTTCTGAGCTATGCTAAACCCTCTGACAGCAACTGCATGAAGGGCACCCACCTGAGAATTTCCCATCCAAAGAGGAGAGATGAGGAGTAGAAAAGTATTGCCTGTCATAGCTGCAAACTGGCAGAGACCATAGCACAAAGATAAAAAAAAAATAAATTCTTTTGTCCTGTTAAAATCAAGGACTGAATCCAGGAACTCTATGCCAAAAGCATTTCGCAGTCTTAGTTCTCCCAGCTTCTCACAACTTGTGCTGGTGGTGTCACTACACTGTGTCACTACACTATGTCACGGTAGAGTGTATTTGACAAGAACATTTAAATGGAGGCTATTCAATATACCCATTACATGCATTCTTCTCCAGCATATGGGATATCCAATGGCCAGACTGTAGATTGCCAGCCTAAAGGAAAGGATATCATGATAACTACTGTGTGATCTGTTGTAGTAATAGTTGTAACTATTGTTTTTTATTACATTGGAAGAAGAAGAACATTACCAGCAGGTCAAGAGAGGTGATTGTCTCTGTCTATGAAACACTTGTGATGCCATATCTGGAGTGCTGGGTTTAGATTTGAGCTCTCCAGTACAGAAGAGACATGAACATACTGGAGGGAGACCAGTGAAGATTCACTGAGACAGTCATTGAGGAAAGGTTGAGAGAGTTATGACCGTTCAACTTGGAGAACAGAAGATTCGAGTGTATCTCATCAATATATATCAATATCTGAAGATGTAGTAAAAAAGACGGAGGCAGACTTTTCTAAGTATGCCCACTGACAGGACCAGAGGTAATGGGCACCAATGGAATCACAGGAGGTCCCATCTAGACATCAGGAAACACTTTTTTAGTATGAGCCAGACTGAGACCTGGAACAGGTTGCCCAAATAGAGTCTCTAGACTTAGATATATTTAGATGACTGGACAGAGTCCTAGGTGACCCTGCTTGAACGTGGGCATTGGATGATCCCCAGAGGTCCCTTCCCACTTCCACCACTTTTGGGGAAGTGACATTGTCTGGAATAAGAGCATCCATACTGGTTTTAACTGAGGTTTCACATGGCTATAAAATCCATTGTTTATAAGAAATATTTTCCCATATATACAGGAACAGGTGTCAAACCTAACAGGAAAAAAAAGAAGACATTTTTAACAGGCTCAGTGTGATTGTTGCAGTTAAACTTCATTATACCAAAGGAAGGCTCTGAAGTTCACCCTTTTGTGGGATTTATAGAGGTGTTATTGGGAAGAAGTTTTTAATCATAATGCACGAAAGGCTTTGAGATAAGATCAACGTATTTACCTCCATATGACTCATCCAGAAAATCATATTGTTACATATTTTGTTCTGAAATTAGCAAACAACAAGCAAGTTTATCTAAGTTAACAGCTGTCATGCCTGTAGTCTCTCCTGAGTAACTTTAATTATTGCCATATGTCTGTCTTGTGCTACTGTACAGGAGAAATATGGAAAGATCTTGTCCTTTACAACCAGTTTCTCAGTACTGTGTACCCTTCTACTGGGATCACACACTGAAAAGTCTGGCCACTAAAAAGTGAGTTGAGGTCTCCAAAGTTTGCTCTTTTTGCATGAACACTAGAGTCACAGAATAAAGAGGTAATTTTGAAGGATTTAAATACACATGAATTTATTTAATTGTATTTTAGAGTATCTATTTGGTCAAGACCCTAGGCAAAACTGCATGAAAATGGCATGTAAAAAACAGAAGGAAAAACAGTAGGATTATTGCAAAGACATGAAAATTATAGCAGAGATTACTTTGGAAAAATTGCAGTTGCAGCCATTTTCACATGTTTCCTGGCTGGCATAGGGAGCTGTTTTTAGACTGTATGTAGGCTGACACATGCCAAGGATCATAAACTCCAGGTAGCCCTGACTGCCAGCTGTCATCCATCAGCTTTTGATATGGCAGCATTTCTTTCTGGAGAAAGAACTCCCAACAAGGGGATTTCTCACTGTTTAGCAGTGGTAAACCCTATATCCCAGATAGTCAAGGAGAAGCCCCGAACAACCCAAGAGGAGTTTGGCAGCAGGTAATAAGTACATCTGGGAAGTCAAACTCTCAGTTCTTACTGTGCTGATGGAGAATGAAGACTTGTTTTCCCTCTTGCAGCACTAGTCTCTCATCCAGCCAGGGCTTCTTGTCCCAACTACTCTTTGCAACCTCTCCTTATCAACCACTATCCATGGTAGTCTCCTCACCCTTTCCTAAAGTCCTTCATCCATTTTATGTCTACAGGATTAATTTTTATCCTATTTGGCTACAAACTGCTCTGTTTAAGGCAGGCTGGGCCCAGAAGTTGTACTTTCTGGAGCACAGATGGGAGACTTCTTCATGCATTCTTATTTCCAATGCTCAAGCTGCAGCTGGTGCTGGTCTACAGTGCTGGGAAAGGTCTTGTTCTTGTTCTGCCTTCAGATGAGCTTCCCTGGCTTGAGCTGGTGCACTCAGGGTCTTTGAGAAATGTAAATTCTAAGACTGCAGAAATTTCTGCTAGGAATTAAATTAGCTGCATTGCTAAAAAGTGACAAACTTTGGGCAGTGCTTTTATGGGGATGACTGACAAATGACTTATCTCTCCATTCCCTGTTTCCAGATCTGAAGTCACTTCTCCAAAAT
Source organism: Neodrepanis coruscans (assembly GCA_013400695.1). Taxonomy (NCBI): domain Eukaryota; kingdom Metazoa; phylum Chordata; class Aves; order Passeriformes; family Philepittidae; genus Neodrepanis; species Neodrepanis coruscans. The sequence continues at coordinate 8,919 of VYZS01001958.1, read as the reverse complement.
ACAGATGGTGAAGTTTTTCAAATGAAAGATTGTGTGTGTTTGTTTGTTTTTTCCCTAACGTGAACAAAAATACACCTAAATTCCTTCTCAGAAACTGATCAGTTTTTCTAAAATGTTTTGAACATAAAAGCAAAACTTCTATTCAAGATAAGCCAGACACACAAAACATACAAAAGGCTTAGCCCAGGTTATTAACGTTAGGCAAAGTAAAGGTCAGACAGAAGCAAGATGTGATATGGGACGTGGAGAGGAATCTTAACAGTAAACTGTGCTTTGAACAGAGACCATGAGAGTAATGCATAGTTAGGCAAGACTTAGGAGTGCCAAGTGCATCCTATACTACTAAGAGGTGCTTTTTTTGGAATATAAAATAGCTAAGAAATGCCATAAACATTATTGCTTTTCCTTCAGCAAGTGCTGACACTAAGCCGTTGAAACAGACTATGTTGAAACAGCTTCAAACAGCCTTTGAAGCCTCCAAAGCCATTGTACTTTCACGAATGCATTAACAACCCAGCTGAGCTCTCTGCAAACTCAGGCAATGGCACAAGATTGATATGGTATGAGAGTATGGCAAACATCATAGTAGAGGAAACAGTGTTTACACTCTGTTTGGCAAGACACTGTCTTTCATCATGGCACATCATCCTCATGTCACAGGCCTGCTGCTGCAGAGACCTGGGCAAAAATATTTTCTATTGTTTCTATGATGCTAGTGCTAAGACACTGACAGCAGCAGTTAAAAAAAATAGGGTAAGAGTTTAGCCCACCAGACCTTTTGAAGTAATAAGAAGCAGATATGGTCTCTCTCTGGAGCAGAGAGGCCATAGCGCAGAGTGGAATGTGTAGAAAAGAGCTGGAACACCTTGGTAGGAGGAAAAGCTGTGGGAACTTCTCCCTAGCTGACCATCCTCAGCTGCCAGAAATTTTCATTTCAATCCTTTTTATGATTACACATGCCTTGGATTTTCTTTTAAAATTATGCTGGGTTTTGACATGTTGAAACAAGTTGGAGTTTTCCTTCTGCAAAACTTTTTAGAGGGAGATGATAATATGGCTCAGTGCCACAATTCACTAGTCTCTCAGTGTGCACCAACATAGCATTGCTCAGCAAGAAAATGTAGTCCTTTCATGAGCGCTGGCTGCCACTGTATTGCTGCTACGTTGGATCTAGATATTTTGACTTTGTGACAGCACAATTTAGCATGCAAAGATTGTTCTTAGGATCTGCTATTACAGAGCTGAGAGCTTCTCATGGGAATTTAGAGGCATTAGCATTTTGCATGATTGATCCCATAGCTCCTAAACAAGTTCATCTATAGAGCATCAGATATATTAGAGCCTATAGAAGGCAATAGTGCTCCATTACTTAAAAGTTGCTGGCACGCATTGGGCAAAACTAACTCTGTCTGAGAAAATTACTTTGTTTGGAAAACATATCAAAGCAATATGAACATCAGGAGTTATAGGCACTCCTAAAAAACTCCTTTCAAACTCTCCTGGGGCAACTCAGGATTTATTCAGCTGACTTCAGATATGGCAGAACAGCATTTGAGATAAAAACTGCAAGCTATTTGCATTCACTTTGCCAATATATGACTGTGGGGAGATCCTGAGTAGATGAACTGATTTGTGCAACTGAGAGTTTGCAAACAAGGGTGCAAATTTGACATTTTAATGTGATTAATGACAACAAAACAACGATGTAATAGGGAGTGCCAAGGAACTCTCTTGATCTGGAGCTGATAGACACTCTGTTGGTGATGAGTGATAGCCAGGTGGATTTTCAGTTCTGGATAAGAAACACAAGATGAGTTCATTTCTGAGGGTACATCAGATGTCCCAGGGAGAGCAGAAGACTCTTCACTTTCCCTCATGGGAAATCTCATCTATGCCTACACTGAACAACAAGTACTGCTCCTTAATGCATGGTGCACAGCCACTGGTTATTGTTGCCCAGCAAGACTTTCAGTCCTGGTCTGCCCCTGAGCTGGCCTGTGGTCCCTTCTTGCCACTCCACCTCAGGGCTGTGCTCACCCACTGCCATTTACTGCCAATGCAGGTACTGCACAGGGCAGGCAGTGGGCTGGATGAGGAGCACTGCCTCCTACGCAGGGTGTATATATATATATAGGATGACATCTGTAATATCTTGCCTTTTCCTGAGAATGAAAGACTCTTCTGAGACTCTTCTGAGATTGAGCCCATCTCTAGACATGTAAGAGACAAACCTATGAAGAATGGGCAATGAAGAAGAAAATTTTTCTCTCTTTGCCTCTCTAGAAAGTTCGCTGGAGTAACAGGGAGTCTAAGGGCTCCTGAGACAGGAGAGTTTGAGGGGAGATAGTCAATAACAGTGACACTGAAAATTAATTGCTTGAGAACGGAATTGGAAGAGGCCAGTCCTGACCTGCTTTTGGTCCTTTTAGTAGTGACAGAACCATTTTCTCTATATTTTTAATTTCTCCATTCCTCCAGGTGGATGTCTTGATGAACTATTTGTGAGGTTGGCTAAGAAGAAATATGAGGCAATCCAAGACAAATATCAAATGTCTGTTTTTAATACTGTCTCTCTACCAGGACACTAACCATGCTGCTGTTCTGACCTGGGGTCAGCAACAGGAACAGTCTGGTCCCAAAAAAAGGCTTTTAGGCTTTTTTCTGCATGTGGGTCTTTTTGGGCTTTTGGTGGCATGAGACTACCATCAAGAGCCCTGTGAGAACTACATGATGTGGTATAGCTGAGGGACTGGGCCGCAAGGATTATTCTGGTGGTGGTGGTAAATCACCAAGGACAATTTCCTTGTCTTTTCAGTCCCTGTTGTTATATATTCAGACAAAATGCATGCTCCTATGAGAGTTAACATGTGCTGCAATTCTGAGACTTCAAATTCTTCGGTTGTAAAGCATCTCTGTAGGATGAAAATATGCTGTTGACATGGGTGAATTTAAAAGAAGAATAACTGAGAGCTGTTTTGAGAGTTTAATAATCTTCCTTGTTTTTCTTTTTCTTATTTTGTCTTTTTTCCTCTCTTTTTTTTTCTTTAATAGAAAGAAAGTTTAATAGAAAGAAAATTTTTCCCTTGCTCAGTAGCAAGGGAAACCCCCAGCAAAGGCTGGCATCTCATTGTCTCAGGCATCATTCAAATACTTATTAAAAGGTTGTTTAATTCCAAAGAATTTACAGTAAAAATAGGGCAGAAAAAGTGATGCAGGAAAGATGGCTAAATCTATACAAGAAAATAAAGTATGAGGGGGCCTATTCTCTGGCCCTTCAGGCCAGTCATGGTGTGGATTGTGTCCACACGGCTAAGTACTCCCCTGCAGTGACCGGAGAAGGGGGAACTCCTCCATCCAAGCTGCCCGCTGTGGCAGTCCCTGCTGCCTGCTGTCCTGTGAAGTGTGCATTGACATTGCCTGAGGGAAATCAAGTCAGCATGGGCCAAAGCCATGTGATACAGCGTGTTAACAATTAAACACTGTAGATAACCATAGGCCAGTACTGAGTCCTTGCCCTGGCCTTGTTTTAATTACCATTTGCATGAATTGATTTTTGACCAAGATTTTGTGGGAAACCCATGACAAAGCCTGAAATCCTACCTATATCTGCTAAGCCTTCCTCTGGTGTTTCATACATCATTGTATGTACTCCCATTCATTAACATTTCATATTCTTTTTGTTCTACATCAGTGTTTAGAAACAAATCCTGCCGAGGATGTCAGTTAGACATGACCCTGAGATTAGCTCAGTTGGCTAGAATATGGTGCTAATAACAAAGTTATGGGTTTGATCCCTGTATGGGCCATTTACTTAAGGGTTGGACTCGATGATCCTTGTTAGTCCCTTCCAACTCAGAATATTCTGGGATTCTGTAACATGATCAGCAGCATGGAAAATGATACCCCATTAGAAGTACATTATAGGACCAACAAGTAGTATAATTTGGAAACTAGTTTTACCATTTTAAGAAAACAGGAGATACCTTTGTAAGACAGTGTGTTAAGGGAATGTGTTCATTGACATCTGATTTCATTAATTCATACGCCCTCTTTTTGGCCCTTAGCTTGGATATAGCTACTCATCTTGTATTTGCAGACCATCTGGAGCTACAGTTTAAAAATGCAGTTTGAAATTATTTGTCTGTAAATCAAAATTTTGTCTCCAAAC
>VYZS01001957.1:53085-82250 GCA_013400695.1 Neodrepanis coruscans | reverse complement strand
GATACAACTCATTCATTCTGGATAAAAGTCAATGGATATGGCCATAGAGTGGTTGACTCAGCAAGAAAGACTGCAGTGATGCAAAGTGATCCCCAAAAGAATGGACATTTGTATGAAAATAATACTGGCACATAGATTATAAAAAAATGCAGTGCTGATTTATTCCATGGGTGGATTCTTCAGATCCAGAGGATGAGAACCAGAGAATCTCATATAATCCTAAAATCACCAACAGATAAGATGCAGAAGATTTTAANTCACCAACAGATAAGATGCAGAAGATTTTAAACTACTGTTTAAAACTATAGTTGTAAACACTACTATTATTTTAAACTATTGTTTAAACAGACTGGCACCTACAACAAATACTCTCCACCATTTCTGTGATGATCTCTGCTACCACTTTCTCATAAAGCTCATTTCTTCTCTCGCTTCACCATCTCCTTGCAGCACTGCTTTCTAACTGGAGCTACTTGCAAAACTTGGTGCAAGTTTTCTCTCCTGCTGCTGCCCCAGCATACCTGGGGAGTGGACACCTTTTGGAAGGCAGATGTCTCATGTTTAAGCTTCAGCTTCTTAGGTGTCCCTGAAAGAAGAGTCATAGGGGTGAATATAAGAGCATGAGAGGAATTCTTGGGTCATGTGGACAACTGGCATGGCACAGCTTACATCCTCACAACTACAGTCTCTTTCACCTCCAAAACAAGATGGTCAAGTCCAAAGTGTCCAAAGTCCCTCCTGTGGGCTAAAACATGCACCCCTGATAGCTACTAGTCCATGCAAGTCCATATGGGTTAAAACTGTTCCTGGGATCATGCTACCAGTTCAGCAATACCCAGACCTGCACCTTGTCCCCTTCTCACTTACTAGCAGAGATGTAGCCAGTTTGCTGCACAATAGAGACATGTTTACAGCTGAAACCTTCTGAGTTTCAGGGTCAAAACAACAAGCTTTGGCAGCCATGTAGCAGCTGCTGGACTATTCCAATACTAGCATTTGTTAGCTGGCACTGAACAGATGAGACAAGGGTTGAAAACAGCATGGTGCAGTGCTGTCAGCTACCACACTAAGGAGACTCCATTAACTACATAGAAGTTACACCACAAGAAATGAAAAGCCACTAAAGACTGCAGCTTTCAAACAGAAAGATATACAAAATGGGATGTTTCGTGGGTATCTTTTCTTAGATTATTGAAAAGTTTATTTTAGCAAGTCAGGACATCAGCTCTTTCCACTGAAAATTGTTGACAACAAGCAGCACTCAGGGGAGCTGTAACATTTAAAAGTTGTGACAATGTTTACAGCAGTTCGGATACAACTTCACAGCGACAGTTCTGAAGGGGAAGGACTATCAGAGGAGGAAGCAGCCCTTGTTTAACAAATGTTAACTAATGTCTTTCTCTTGTTTCATCTGTGTGAAAGCATTCCATAGTTCACTCATCTGATCCTAATGTCACCTCAGAGTAAAGTTCATGCCAAACAAAGAAAAATAAGTATTCACAGAATAATAAGTATACACTTACCAACCATATCCCTTAGTAAATTAAGTTACTGTGATTTTTGGCAAGGGAGAGCTAGGTTAGATATTAGAAAAAATTTTAAACTGTAAGAGAAAAGCAATAGATTTGATGAGGTTGTAGAGTCTATGTCACATAGGAGTTTTAGAGCTCATTAGAGAAAGATGCACTAAGAATGTACCTGGTAATTTGTTTTCATTTTGTAGTCTGGGCAGAGAAAAACAGGTGACTGCTCAAGATCTCTGCCAGCCCTGCTTTCTAACATCCTTATAGAGGTCAACACTGAACACTACAATCTTTTAACAGCTGTTTCATTGACATAAAGCCAGATTAAATGACCCTTCAGTGAGGTCATGAGTTTTTAGTGCACACCACATCCAGTCTAAAGAGGATCATCAGGGGAAAATTTCAAAGTTTCATGAGATTACAATTTAGGTAAGTAAATCCCACTTAAGGCAGATCACCAGTCATTTTAGAAAGAATCAACTGATCTGGTTTCATATCCACTGCAAAGTATTGCCATCTTACTGCAATTCTTATCTTTAAAGAGAGAGCTAGTGTTTCCTGTGGGGTAATGAGTCTATTGATTTTCAGACAATGAGACATAAATCTTGCCAGGGTGGTAAGTCTAGGCTAGTGCCTGTATTTCATGCAAATGGGACACCAATTCACACAGGGTGGATTCAGCACCCATATCCACGGAGAGGAAACTGTTTTCAGCACCCTGGACAAGATCCAGGTGCCATCGGCAGTCCTGTGGGATGCAGACCCCACCAGGCAAGGGGATCCTTACTCCCTCCTTACTCCTGGCTGCCAGAGCTATGATGCCACCAGGCAGGGCAAACCCCAAGATCCTTCTATTAGATGGAGCCTGCATTTCCACATTTCGGGGCATAACTCCTAGGATGCACCAAGACTAGACCTGCCAGAGCAAGAGCTAATAGAGAGATGTGAATCACTTGCAGATGACATAATTACCTGGGGTTTCCACTCTCCGGTAATGGTAGGGGTTAATGCACACTTCTTTCTGTTTTGAACCAAATGGGAACTCACAACATTCCAGTGGTTTCAACTCATGGTGAGATTGTAAATCAGGCCAGCGCCACACTCTGCAATATATGACATGGGGAAGCCCCTTGCGGTGAGACACCTGCAGCCGCCCATCCAAGGAACGTGGGATTGTGACACATTTACTGGGCTGACCCGGGCAGCTCAGAGCCCTTTCCAGTTCTTCCATGGCACCTTTTTTCTTCTTTAACTTCTTCACCAAGGAATCAACAGCTTTTTCTGCCCACTTTTCTTCTTCATCTCCTTGTTTCCAGCCCAGCAGCCTTTTCACTGCAGGGCTGGTGAAGGAGAACAAAGAACTGATAGGGGTGCTGGAGTGCATAAGAAGCAGAGATTACACACAAGTGCCAACGGAAGCACAAATTTTTCTCCTGCCTTGCAAGGCTTGCACAGAGTTTCCACAGTATTGTGATGGACACTTCCTTCAAGGAAAGGTTCTTCTACACGTGATTTTGTAGTCTTAGTAACTGGTTATAAGTAGTCGAACAGGGTGGGTCTTAGAACTTTTCAAACATCAAGAAACTGCTGATGAAGCCTGGAACAGCAACACAATACATAGTTAGGCTTCACACACTATTTTCATTGTTCCTTCAATAAAACATTTTGAAAGGGAAATTATTCAAAATATGTAGTCAATTTTCAATGGTTTTGTGTTTGGTTTTTGATGTTTATGTCGGGTCCAAGCCTCTCCTCCCCACTACCCTCCCCACTCACTGTAGAGTCAGACCATGGAAACCGTTATGTATCCAGTCACTTCAACTTGTGTTTAGAGTTTAATGCACCATGCAAATTGTTACAGGACTAGGGTTATATTTGCTAGAAAAGAAAATGTACTTCTTTTTTATATGCCAGTAGCTGTAGGATCAGCTCAAGCATCTTCTATGAAATTAAATCTGTAATATCAAATTTAATGGAATAAATAAGTAGAATATTCTGATTTCAACTCCTTCTGCCACTCCAACCTCACTGTACTGTCAATAGTTGTACAATATTAACTGAAAAAATCATTTAAAATGTCTACTCCCAGATTTCATTTAGGGCCTTTGAAAGATCTATTAGTATTCTCTAAGCTTATTCATATTTTCTCACATGAAAGAGAAAAACCTTGTTTGCCTAGATAGTCTGTTTCTCTTCACAGCTTTTTGGATTCAAATCACAGACTATTGGACACAGTTTGTTCTGGATGGATCCTGAGTTATTTTTGTTAGGAGTTGCTACATCTGGCAAAGTCCAACAGAAAGAGTTTAGTTCTTGAGGCTTTTTTTTTTAATTTTTTTTTTTTTTCTTCATGCAGCTAGAGCCAGTCTAATTTTAGCTGAAAATTACATATTTCCACTGACTGGAACTCTGAGAAAAAATGTCTCTGTATGTCAAGCTATTTATTGCTTTAAATATACTTCATGGACCCCCTGTGCATAGCGAGTCCAAAGGTCTGAAGTATACAGAGAGGACTTAAAACAAGAGATGGGGGCAGCTTCTAAATGGGTGCCTCTAGAAAAGCAGCTCCATGATTGCCCTGGTCCACCCTTGTGGGTCTTTCCCCCCACCAGTAAAGGCCTGCTTAATAGTCCTCATCACTACTTTATGCAGCCACTGAGGAGACAGATGTTGCCCAGCGCTGAGAGCAGCAGAGCTTCACAAACTGTAATATTCTGCAATTCCTTAAATGTGTAGTTCTTGTAAGAGTTCAAAGGGCATCTAGGGACACTACGTGCAGGTACAGGTACAACACATTGGTATGGGAGGCCAATCCCAAAGACTGGTTTCTCGGTATAGTCTGATATCCTCAGCAACACACTGCTCTGAGTGTGCTGCAGAGTAAGCACACATGGCTCAAGCATCAGAGCCTCTCAGAGAAGCTGTGATGTCTACTGGGGACCAAGGACTGCCTAAAGCTGTTTTTTCTCCAAGCTCTTCTGTTTTGTTCTCATGGCCATCTTTCTGCCACACTGCACTACCCTTCAAGATGCCCAGCTCTCTGAGAGATGCAGATATATGAAAACATAACAAGTTTTTTCCTTCATCCACAACAGCAATGATAAGGGCATGGGCTCAAACTCCCCAAAGCCTCTCACTATGCTGGGAAGATGAAACACTTGGTCCCAGAGAAGAGAAAGCATAAAAGCAGTTCTTTGGCACGTCACTAGCCCCAGCAGCAGTTGCTGTCCCCCAAGAGGTTAATATTCCAAGCACCAGTGAACAGGAGGCTGCACAAAAATATGCACAGAGGGACTACAGAACTGGAAGACAGCAGACTCACCTTGCTTCAGGCACCCACCACAGCACTGACCTCTGGCTTATGCAATTTCTACATTATCAATCTATGTGTGTGTCCATTTGTCCTCAACTGTCAAGAGAAGCTCTTAACAGAGCAGAACAGAAACGCCCACGCTCATGCCATTCATCAGTCAACGATCGATTCCACAGAACTGCCTGAACTTGTCCCACCACACAAAGAGAAATGTCAGATTCCAGATTTTTTCCCTGCTCTGTATTAGTAAAAATCTAATGACCTGGAGTATTTAAGTGGATAGTTACTAATGCCTCTTAGTCAAAACCAAAGTCTATCCCAAACCATTAGAGGGTACATATGAGAATTAAGTAAATTCAGAATGATTTATCACAGGAAAAAATGCTCAAGCTACTTGTAAAACGTAATATGGATAACATTTAGGTGGCAAGCTCCAGCCTTAGCAGGAGTGGACTTAGCCTGTAGAACTCAGCACCAGCCCCATCCAGACATCCTGTGCAGTAGAGGTATTTATCCCTTGCTGCCCCAGTGAGAACCTGTGGAGTATCCACCACCATACCACCATCATTGCTTGGTGGCATTAAGCCCCGTCCTCGCGTGAGAAAATTAAACAATGTTGGGATCACTGTAGATCAGCCCTGAAAGCAGCAACAGGAAGCAAGGAAAGCTGGGGATGAAAGCCCACTGGACCAGCAGCAGTGTAGAAGACTCTGCTCCAGGCTGAGAGGGAAAATAGCTCACACTTCTTATCTGAGGGGGTCTCCTGGGCATTGGCATGTATAAACAACTGCTTCTGATAAGTTAATGCAATGTTACAATCATCAGATATGAAAACATACATGTTCATGTAAAAGTATTGTCCCGAGATTTTCTTTTCCATTTTGACCAAGGTTTTAAATAAACACATTAATCTCGTTCAGTCAAATTAAATAACTCAACAGTGACATCAGTATGAGTCTGAGCACTATTGTTGCTAGTGGGAGAGTCGCCAAGACTATGTGTATAAAAGCAAAAGCTGTGCTTTGCAGACCATGTGATGTAGTCTCAGATAAGTATATTGCACAATTTCCTACCACACTTCCCCCATCTTTTAAAATCTTTTTTTCCCAAAATTCAACTGACATATAAAATGTAAATGGTATTAAATACATCAAAGAACTTTCAAATAATATATTATCAGAACATCCTAGTTTAATGTTATTAAATTACATAATACTGCATACTATTTAGCAGATTAAGTCCTGTGTTGCTACACTTAGATTGTCCATTATGAAATATCTAGGCAGCCACTCTGCTCCAGGGCTGCAACATTCACAATTTAATTTTAACAGTCTTTCAGGACAGTAGTTGCTTAAGCTGTATGCCTTCAGCAACAGGCAACTTGCCTACCCAACTGGAAACTTCCAGTGTTGAAATGTTTCAAAACCACACTTGATGTATATTCTGTGCTGATGACCCATTGTGCTTCTTGATGCTCATCACTTTGGAGTGGTAGTGGGGAGGGAAGTGTTATAGTTTTCATCCATATTCCCACCACATTTGTAAAGCCATACCATGATGGTAGTTTGGTCTGGTCTGGTAGTCTGGTAGTTCATCTCTATTCCCTCAGTGACAGTGTAATGTGCTGTCGTGAATATGAGTCAGCCATCATTCAGAACATATTCCTAACGCAATTCCCTCCTTTGGGACTGTAAGGAAGTCTTTGTCTATCTGTCAGCTAAGGGACTGGTCAACATTAAATACGGTCAGTCTTCCATGCCATAAATCTTTATTCCACCACTGAGTTTAGCCTAAAGTCTGAAGCTTGATTTAGGGAAGAGGCAGAAGACATATGGTATGTAAGCATGTTTCTGCTCAGATACCATATTTTTGTTGTGCAGCATTTTATTTCTGTGGCCTGCAGGAGAAGGTGGGGCTGGAAATGTGTCAGCTCAGTTCACTGGCTCCATCCTACCTAAACATAGGGCGCCTATCTTAGCTATGGCACACTACGGTAGGAAACATCACTGGGCACAGGAACTTCATTACCTATAGCAGGTTATTACCACAGCACTTGGAATAGCTTTCATCTGTGCCACTAGCAGAACCCTAAATCACTTTTGTGCATAGTTCAAGAGCTAGCAGGGAACAAGGGTCTCTCATAATAGCAAGTCTGCATAGAGCCACCCTGTTTTGGAGAGTGAGACAGCCGTTGTGTGGAAGTAAGCCTCAAGGCCAAGAACAGTATAAGGCATGTTTTTCCTAATGTCTAACAAAAACCTCCTCAGACACAGCTTCCTACCGTTCCCTCAGGCTGGGGGAATTTCCAGTCCTTGTTACATTTCACTCTAAGTTTTCTGCAGAAGTCAAAAAGGGAAAACCACATGGATGCTAACAAAAACAGACTTTAAACACACCTGTATAAAAGCAAAGTGTCCACCCTCCCTCAAAAGCACATCTGTGCATGTGTGTGTAAGCACAGGTGTATGCTTCTGCTGTCAGAATAAAACTCCAAGATGATGCCTCCACTTGAAGTGTTTGTCTGGGCTAACTGTGCCATGAGAGACAGAGGCATGGCTATCTGTCTTGAAAGTGGCTGACATCATCAGTCTTGGTGTCACTGCAACAGCTAAGTAAGGCCACAGAGGGAAATTTCTCAGAGGGTTGTCTAGACATAAGCTACGTAGTTCTTGGAGATGCACATGGCTGGAAAATGGAGTAGTGAGACAATTACAGCTGGAAGTCTGCTGCTTGGTGACTGAATTGCAACAGAATTGGAAGGGAGAAAATTATTTCAGTCAATCATTGTAAAGAGGAATGCTGTGAACATGCTGTTGGTTAGTTATTTTTTACCTAGCACTGATTCAATTACTTCTACCTATTATGAAAGAGAGAAGCATGCAAGTTTTCTTAATGTAACCAATTCTTGATATGTTTTCAAATGTGTCTAGCTGGCAACAGCCGACATACACCCAGGGCTGGCAAAAAACTGCCAGGTTACATCTTCACTGCCATTTGTTATGGGGATCTTCCACATCAGCAGGGAAACGGCTTTCAAATAAATAAATATATAAACAAACGAACAAATAGAAGTGTGTACAAATACTTGGGTCTCAGATGAGCAGCAACCTCACCAACCTTGCTTTGGGCCTCATGCACCCACAGTTTTTGGCTTTTTTTGCAGGCACAGCAGCTCAGAGTTAGGCAGGAGAAGTTTCACATGTGCACTCACTCTGGAAGAGCAGTGTAAAAGCACACACGTGAGCTGCAAAGTCCAGTAACCAGGTCACGGCTTGGGAGCAGTGACCACATGTTACTTTTGACACATGTAAATGACTTGAAAAGTTTCATGTTCCACTCGTGGCACCCACAATATCATCTGGGATCCCCCAAGGCTTCTTGTTGTGCTTGGGATCTGCCAGGGGTGTTGCTATGAACTATCTGAAACCACTGTCTTTCACACCCAAGAAAATACAGGGAATTAATTATTCATTGCAATGTTACTGACTTCTTCCACAACCACAGAACCTGACAACCAGGATTTTAATTAAATGGGATGTCAAGAAGGTTGGGGTTTTTTTGTTTGTTTGTTTTTAATTAAGAAACTAAATTTCTTCTTGGTTTGACCCTAGACTGTTTCAATTGAAAACAGCTGGAACGACAGGAGGTAGAGTACTTGGGACTTATATTTACCCATGTTTCACACAGCCCTGGCAATATCTTGTTGTACATTCCTATAAGCTTAAATGAATAATGCAAACTTTATTGAGTCTTTTTCAAGTTTGTTCTGAAAACCCTTCTACAATGAACTTTATGTGAAGGCATCAGTTTCAAAGAGAAAAACCTCAGCACAGCACCTCATGCCTCTCTGGCCACTCATCTACACTGTGGAGCTTTTACCTGAACTCACTGCCACCCAGATAAAGAAAAGCCAAAATTTGGTGCTAGTGCCTAAAAATCTGTGACATCCAAATAATTCTTCTGAGCTTGTGTCACAAGCATTACAAATATTACCTCATCTACCCAGTATCGCTTAGCTTCTCTTGACAGGAATAACATATTCTCATTTGATATAAAGAAGGAATACACTTCCATATGCCAAACACTTGTGGAAGAGGCATAAATTCTGTCACAAAAGAAAATTAAGTACCGAGGTCACTTTTGGCATGCCCATGGTGCCTGACTGGGAAGAAGAGATGCACCAATTCCTGTGGAGGGATCGCTCTGGATGAGCACATTGACAGATGTTTCAGCAAAGCTTCGTTACTGTGACACAAGATGGGGAGAACAGAGGGGCATGGACACAGTAACAGTATGCCCATGTGCAAAAGACTGTTGCAGGCAGGATAGGGGCAATCTGTCTTTCATGTCCACTTGAAGAAATAGGGAGAATATACAAATAGGATTGGTGCGTGTTAGGACAGCAGCTGTGGGAAGTCTGTGGATGCATATCATACAGCTTGCTTCAAGACTAACTGTGCTGGCCTAGGGGAGGAAGAAGGGACTGGAACACCCCTTGAGATGAGCCCTTATGACCTACATCTCCTACTGTGACCAAGCAAAGGAGCCCCTCTCTTCAGATGCAGCACTAGGCTAGCATGGCTACACTGGCTTTGGCCCCCAGCCTACTTGTGTCCAGCTGCTGAGGGTAAACCCCAATCAGAGGGCTGGATGGTCTCACTGATTTTTGCCTTCAAAAATCGCCCACAATATTTGAAGGTACCCCACAAAATTACCACAACCAAAATCTGTGCAAAAATATTAAGGCTGACCAATTTATCACTATGATCTCTCTCTGACTGCACTTCCTTCCTTGGTATTAATTCTTAAAGGAAACTGCTGACTGTGGTGTTTATAAGGAGTGAACCGCGCTGTGTTCCCTGGCTGGGCCACGCTGAAGTTGCTAAGATGCAATCCCACAGAGACACATCCTCTTCTTTGCCTCACACCCTGCTCCCTGCAGGCAGAAGGAAGACCCATTCACCCAGTCTCTGCCTTAGCCCTTCCTGTGGCTGCCTTGCTCAGCCTCACACCAGCAGCTCTGAGGAAAAGCCCCTCTGTCAGCTGCTTTCCCCCAGCAGAGCTGAAGGCTAAAGAGCCATTAAGGACCTCTGAGGATGTATTTGTGGGCACTGAAAGCAGAAGACACTAGGATGATGGGGAGACACATCACCTGCTCTGGGAAGCCAAAATGCCTTCTCATGGCTCTGGTTATCCCCATTTTATAGCCAGTCAGGCCTGCATTTCTCACATACCCACCATTCCTAGAGAAACTGTAGCAAAGCCCATTGGTGTTTCTAAAAATGGAATTGTTAGAAACATGCAAAAAATAGAATTCCTGCTTTTAAAATAAAAGCTGAGTCGTCTCTAATACAAAGCATGCAGCCAAGTGCCTCCAGAACAAACACTTCACAGAGGAAGAAGGGTTCTTGAAAAGAATTTCTGCTTCAGTGTTGGTCTAAAGTCTATATCCACACTAATCAGATTCTGTAATCCTTGTTATCAATCACTGGCATTCTTGGAGTCATTCCCAAATACCCATTTTAGGAAAAGGATTTGCTTAGAGATAGATGTTAAGAATGTTGTGAATAAAGATACATCTAAAGAACAATTACTTCACCAAGGATGTGGCATCCTAGTCTGATGGGAACGTATTCTGGAAATTTAGTGTCTTAAGTTATTAGAAGAAAATATACTTTTTGAGCTCTGGTTGTGCATTTATGGTGCATACAGGGAAAAAGCATAAAGCAAATGTTCTCTTGTTGCATGGTAGCATATTCCACCTACCTCAGACGAGACCTGAGGACCAGCTGGGTGAGTACCATGTTGAATACTTTTATTCCTGGAGGACTACACAGAACTGGGAGGCTGGGTCCAACTGGCAGATCTATGAGGTCTGATCCTGGCAATGAAACCTGGTGCCAGGTTCTCTCCACACAAGAACTGCATCTCGTGTTTTTGAGATCTGCTTCCTAGTTGTGCCAGGAATCTAATGCCAAAAAGTCAGAATTAACTTGTGGCACTGGGCGTTAGCTGCAGGCTCTGCTGTTTCAAGCACCCCACACTGACAGGGTACCCCAAGCCATGCTCCTGGCTGTAGTGTAGCACAGACACTCCCTGCCTAACACCCGAGGTCCCAGAGAGAGAAACATCGTGGAGGCCTGCCCAAAGGGTAACTTAGTTATGGTGTTAACACAGCAGACATCTTTTGCAGACAATTTAGCATTACACAGCTTGGCAGGTGAAATGCAGATCAATAGATCATATGGACCATGAATAAAATCCTCAAGAGGAAGAACTTCCAGAAGTGCTTCCCCTCTGACTGGCAGCAGGCCTGGAGAAGGAGAAACAATATTGCTGGCCACTTCTCCTCCTTTCCAGGTGAGACAGCCTGGTCAGCTGAGTATGAGGGGATAGTTTTCACACACAAAAGACTTCCATATACATTGTGTTAGCAGTTTTCCATGGAATTGCATTAGCATTTCACTGTGTTCAAACCATATCACATTCAAATCTGTTTTTCCTAAAAGGCTTTCATTGTGCATCACTGTGGGAAATTGCTAATGCAATAAGATTGACATATAGATTCTCCAGCATGAACATCCGCAGTAATCTGTCCTAATTGAGCCCTCAGTGGCTTGTGAAACCCTGCAGGAGGGAGGAAGGATGGAGTGTCCACAGAGTTTACATCTTGAAGAACTGCAACAAATAGAGTGTGGAAGACAGGTAAGCACTAATATTAGTGTGGTTTAACCATGTAAAGATCCAATTCAGTGGCAAGGGCTGCCTTGGATGGGGGACCAATGCTCCCAAGCAAGAGCACTGAGGCATTTTCTATGAAAAGTATCTGGATGTGCTTGAACTCTCTATGGAAGTTATTTCACAGTAACAGGACTAAGAACAAAAGAAGCAAGAACTTGTCTATCTAGTTCCCTTCTGTGGGGGAAAGGAGTGTTCAGCTCTACCCCATGTAGCCCCTTCAGCCCAAGGGTCCCAAGGAGGCCACTATCAAGAAGCCTGAGGTAGTTCTGTAGGACATGCAGCAGGACAAGCATGGGAGTCACAGGCTGCAGCCTCCCACAGGATTTAATATTGGTTTCTCTACTTTGGATGTCTCTGTGAAGGCCTCCTGCCCTGTGTGAAGTAATTCAAGATCTGTTGATGAGAGAGGGATAAATTAGCTACCTCGTATACACACATTGCCAGCTAGATGAGAGTAATTTGACAAGGAGGTTTGGATAGGCAAGACCAGTAAGTAACCATAAGAGAGCCTTGAAAAGAGGCATGAAGTGCTCATGCCTCCAGTCAGTTTTGTGTCTACTGGGCAGTGTGGCCTCCTGCCACAGGCCTCTGGATGAATGGCTTGCCCTCAGGTGCCTCAACTTCTGCATCTGTCTTAAAGTCACCTTGGCAGGGACGGCTTTGTAAAGCATTATGAATTCTATTGAATGAAGAATGCTGCATAGGAATGCTAAAAAAACCCAATAAATAAAAAATATTTTTGTTAAGGAAAGACACAGCAAGAAAACACACATAAATGAAGATTAAGTATTGCTGAAACATATTGACCTCATCAGCAGGGTTATTCATGTTATAAAGGATTCTTCACTATGCAGAGCTTTGTTGTTCACAGATGTTGCATTCTGGAAGGGGTACCTTCATCACCAGCTTCTTCCTGCGGTTCTGCAGCAGCACCAGACCAAAGAAATACTGTTATCAAGAAATGGCCAAACTGGCTCCTATTGTAGCCAGGTAATGAAGATGAAAGGAAGCCTGAAGCAGAACAAACTGTAACAACCCAGGGGTCTGTTAATTTTCTTTCCCCCTCATTTCTCGCTTTTAATGGACAGTGAGTTTGAGGACAGTAGTTCTGGAGAACTATGGATGTAGGGAAACATTTTCAAAGCCTGTAAAAAGACCAGCCATAGAGAGAGACTCCAGAACAGGAGATGCTTCAGAAAGAAAAGCAAAAAAGATGCAGGATTTTGGCAGGGGTCATGCTGACTGCGAGCAGAACATAGGCGGGAGAAAAGAGCTGGGAAACTGGAAGTTGCAGTATGAAGCTGGAATGTTGCCACATTGTGGACTAATGCTTTGGCAGCTGCAAACAAAAGGAAGGAGGAATGTAAGAAGCAACATTAAGAAAAAGTATCAAGAGATATCTGGAAGTATCCAGATACCTGTTATACAGTTACCTGTGAGGAAACCCAAGAGAAAAAGATGATGCTACATTTGGCAGAGGGAAGGATGGTGATGCTACGGACAAGGAAAAAGGGTGGAAAGGAAACAAGTGGTGGAGAGAAAGCTGTGGGAAAGATAAGGTACTGCTCCTCCCAGTCAGAAACACACCTCAGTCTTAATGCTGTCTCAGGAAAACAGAAATACAGCATCAGATTTTCTTCTGTCTTTTGTTTTTTATGTAGGGGTGACTGCAAAAATTGGGAAATCTCCTCCGCTATATGTCCACCTTTACCATGTCCTTGCTGTGCCTTTGTCCAGAGGAATTGAACCTCAAAGTGAACTGCTCAACCTTACACCTGTCTAAGATGTTGCAATAATTCCTACAGAAATCTGCAAGTGGTCCTGTAGAACAATCTGTCTAAAAATCAGAGGTATCTGCACAAAATTTGGTCAGATACCGTTTCACCTTCTTTGATTTAAATGCAAACTTATATTAGTCAGAATCTCTGTCTGGGCTCTGATCCCACAATCTATTACATCCACTCATCTGCAAAAGCACAGCAAGGTTTTTAGCTGCTATAATATATACACGGTGCCCAAGACTCTTTAAGTCGCCTCTCTATCTGTAAAATTCCCACAGTATTAACCATTCAAACATTACAGACAAAATATAGGATGGGAAATAATTTGGGATTTTTTAAAAATTAATTTTATCGTGCTGTATTCAGTCTAATGCTTCCTTACAACTAATGTTCTCATAGACAGTAATAGGACTGCAATGATTATTTCAAATTGTCATTGTTATTGCTATCTTTTGCTGTTCATGTACAATAACACTAATGATTCTTTATACTTGCCTGTAGCAGGAAATCAGACAGTCTAACAGAACAACCTTTCCTACATATGTTTTTGCTGTGTTGTTTTCATTTAAAATATTTATGATGGGTTGTTCTTTTTTTTTCTTCCCCAGCCCAGGGGGGAAAACACAGCAAATGGAATCTCTGTACACTTTCACTGCATCTTTTTCAGCAGACATATTACTTAGAGCATATATATATATATATATATTTGTCTTCTGGCTCCCCTTATTCTTTTAAGTTTCTTTGAAATGGGGTGCCTAGTACTGCTGAGGCTGGAATTAATGTCAGTCAGTATCAGCACTTGCGATAAACTCTAGCTAGTGTTTTGGTTAGAGGTCACTTGTAATTAGTAGTCATTGTCCTTTGAATTTAACAATGGAAAAATAAAACTTTATAGCGACAGATTAGCCTGGCCATCAAAATTACAGCACTTTAGCATTCAGGAGAGAGGATTACATGACACACTATCTCCCAGGCTGATAACAGCAGACAACTAAGGATTCAAATGTGAGATGCAGAAAGCCTGTAAAAGAATAAAAGGATAGAAAGAAGGATTAACTGTCCAGATGTTATGTGATACATTATAGTGACACTTCTGCACTCCTGTTTTAGTGAGCTGGGCCTCATCTTCTACCCACTGAAGGCAAGATGGGGGCATTACTACCCGTTTCCACAAGAGCAGCTTCCAAACCCGAGGTGCTATCTAGTTCCTCTACACATATCCCCACTTTCTAAACATATTTGGCGCATATGTGCGTGATTCTTAGCCGTGGGCAAGTGTGTTTAAAAAATACTAATACTGGACTTCACAAAGTTGTGCAGTTGACAGCTTTGTGCATATTCATTTCAGTTGCTGCAGGTAAATAAAAGCTTCTATCTCCATTTATTTACAAGTCCTGATACAGATGTGATGCAAAAATTGGTAAATCTCATGATAAGGATTCATGATAAAATACACTTGATCCTTATTCCAGTCATTTTTGCAGAATTACTCTTTATCAGCTTATGTGTGAGTTAACCAACTGAAGAAAAAAAGGTTTCTAATTCCATTACAACCAAGAGACAGGAATGGAAACTACTCCAAACTCAGTAAATACAAGATATTCTTCTCGATACAACTGACTTTAAATGTATTTTTGGGCATGTTTATTTTAGCTTCTAAGTCAAATTAACTCAATATTTGAAAAACCAACCACCAAACCACAAACCTCCCCAGTCTCTGCTTTAAAATCTAACAGGAAACAAAGATGAACCAGCCAGACACTGTTACTTATCAAATCTGAAAGAAGGGAGTTGTCTGGCTGGATTAAAATGGATGAGGTTTGTTTGAGTGATGACATTTGTCCTACCGTTGCTGAGAGGAAGAATTTTGCAGCACTTTCTTCAGTTTATACTCCTGAAGATGAGAAGATTAGTCCTACCAGACAAATACTTGCACGTATAGAGGCACATTTCCACAAAACAGATACAGGGTACTTGCATTATCTGAAGTGGACTTCCCAAGCCACCACAAACTGGAATACATTCCTGAGCTGGGCACATCATTTCCCACTTCTGGCAAGGGAGAGTTCATTCACTGAATTGTTGATATTCTGGGCAGAATTTTTTTTCACTAATTTATAAAATGCAAGTAATTAACAGTGTGAGTGCATACGTGTGTGTGCACATGCATCCATGTGTGTGTGATTTATTTTTATTCCCACTAATGCCCCTTTTAAAGCAGACCTGGCCAGCTTCAAATAAATTTACCCATAAAATCAAAGCAGGAAAACACAAATTTACCACACAATATCCGAATTGTTACAAATGAGCCAAACTCTGAATTCACTCTGCTTAGAGCTGCTTGGGCATAGAGATAAAATTACAATGATTTATAATTTGCCACACTGAGGTCTATTGTTTTTGGAAATGTTGGATACTTGATAACATATAACAGTTTAATTTAGGAGCAAAAAACCCCACCAAAAACAAACAAACAAAACCCAAAACCACACCAACCAACCATACAACAACAACAAAAAAAAACAAAAACCAAAAAAACACCACACAAAAAGAACCCAAACCAAAACAATCAGAATCACCGTTCGTAGTTGGAATAAAAACCCCAAATCCCTGGTAATTCTGCTCCATTTTGCCCGGGAGCGCGTCCAGGAGCGGGATTTCTTGAACAGAAAGTAACCACTGAAAGGAAAAGTATTTCCAAACGTATCATGTGGGGCTCTGTTCCTTTTCTTTTTTCCCTCTCCTACTTAAACGAGAAGGAAAGAAACCCTGACAGCGGGAAGACTTGTCAGCGTTTAGCCATCCATAAAGATGTTTTTCCCCGCGCTCCTCCTTTCGCTTGGCGTCCTGGCGTCGGTCTGTCTCATCTCGCTGCTACCCGGCCCCAGCCCCCGCCCTCTCACCACCCCAGCCTAGTCGGGGGACACGGCCCGGGGCGCCACCGCGGCTGCCCCGCTGTGCGCACGAGGGGATGATGCTGCGACAGCCGCCGCCCCGGGACCCGGGACCGCACGGCACCGCACGGGGAAGGATGCGGGGCAGCCCCGGCGCGAACTTTGAGGCGACGGCGGCGGGACTGTCTCCCGTTCGTCCTACTACCCTCTCCGCCCTTCTGGGGACGCGGCCGGGAGCCCCGGCTCTTACCTGCCACGGGGCGCGGGTTGGGGTCTCAGCGCACCGCGGGCGGGAGCGGGGCTGCAGCTGCGCGGCGGCGGGGCCAGGGCGCAGCGGCAGCAGCAGTGGCAGCGGCAGCAGCAGCCCCGGCCGGCGTCAGTCAGGCGGGAGCCGCCAGGCTGTATTAGTGCGCCGGGCTGGACCGCGGCCAGCAGAGCTGCGGCCGCTGGCCCGCCCCTGCGCCCCCGCCGCCGCGCCGCCCCCGCCGCGCTCGCACACACAGTTGCACACACCGCACACGCACACGCTCGCACACATGAACGCTCACACTCGCACACACCGCACATGCACACACCGCACATGCACACGCTCACACACATGCACACTCACATTCGCACACCCCGTGCACCCTCCAGAACCCGCACCCACCGCATGCCGCCCCCTCCCCGGGCTCACCCCTCCGCAGACGCCACGTTCTGCCCCGCCGGCGCACGGGGCACGGTTACCCCCCTCGCAGAGTTCACCCCAAGGCACAGCCGTACGCCGTCCCCGGTGCCGAGACCGCCCTTCACATCCCACATTCCCCAGCCTTCCACGGCTCCCACTCGCCCCCAGCCGAACGTCGCACTTCCCCGCCCCGCGGCTCCCCGCTGAGGGGGCGCCCCGCTGACGGCCTTGCCCGGTGCTGTGTGGGGCCGGCGAGGCATTTGTGTGCCACCGCCGGGCCGCCGGTGGTGCTCCTGTAGCCGGCCCTTCCCCGCGTCCCTTCTCGCAAGCCCCCGAGGATGGACATAGCGGCCAAGCGGGGCGTGCGGCAGCTTCACCTCCGTCCTGTGCCGCACCGGGCGCTGCTACCCCGGCTTCTGGGCATCGGGGACAAACCGCGGCTGTGGGGAGAGACTTGCACAACGTTCCTCTGGAGCGCTTGGACGGCACAGTTGCAGAAGAGCTTGGGGGCCACACTGCATCTTCCCACTCTGTAGGGATCCAATTATTTCACTGGACTGGTCAGGGAACGGCGAACTGCAACAGATAGTGGCGAGCAGATGCACCTTCTGCTCCAGAGACTACCTCGTACTTAACCATCTCTAGCTATGTAGCATATTGTATTAGCTGTAATAAGGAAAGGCTGAAGAGAAATATCAGGGAAGTCAAGTGGCTTCAAGGACACTAGATGTAAAAACTACTCATGAAATCGGGGCTCCAGGCAGTGCTACGAGCAGGCACCGGCTGAACCTGACTGTGGCTGCATGGAGGGGTTCCAGTTAAATTGCGCTGAGCCATTTGAGGTCAATCAATAAATATGATTAAAGATACCATCCTGCTGACATTTTCACCAAAATTTTTTTACATTGTAAACATGACAGCAAAGCTAATGTTGTTTGAGTAGACATCAAAAAGCCACAATGGAATTACAGCTCCACAGCACAAATTTATTGAAGCATGTGTGTGTGAGGGTTGCGGTGCAATAGGGGGATACAATATAATGCTCCCAAATATCTTTGTTTCCCATTTTGGCCTGAAACATCTTAAAATACCAGTAGCTTCCCCACGGCTGTCTGACTTCTCCGGAAGGCTTTTTGACAGATGAGTGGCAGAAGAGATACTGTTATTTATAAATTACTTCAAACATTAATAAAGTGCCAATCACACATTCTAACTCAGCATGATTTCAGATTTTATACCCATAATGCTATTTATTTTTAATTGAAGACATCACACTATAAACATCAGTTGGACAGTTGGAGTGGTTCGGCTGAGATGTGGTGTGTAACTTAGTAAGGCATGGCTCCTGATCATGAATCTGAGGGCTCTCACATCCAGGTTCTTCTGGGTCTCACTGCATCTCCTTCAGGTGTTGAAACTGTCATTTTCTCATGCCTCTGCTCACAGTTGCAGCTACCAACAAAGGGATGTCAAGACAAGGTGGGTCTATACTCTCGTCACTGTAGTGCACAGCCTGCTGTGCTATCTCCATCTTCATTGGCAGGGTTCTAGGCATAGACTGTTTGTGAAATGACTGAATTCCATTCATATTTGTGTGCCATAATGAAAAAAGTCTAGCTAACAGGGATTACATGGCTATATATGTTACTAGAGTTTGATATACTATGGATTATACATCAGACAACAAATTTTGCCTACAGCTGTATTTCAGATCATGTGGCATGGGCACATAGATGTCCTATTATGACAGCTGAATGTATGCTGACGTTACGTGTGATCTGCTAAACTCTTTGAACTATGTCTTCTTAGGAACAGGGCTCATACATCCCATGTCTCCTTCCCCCTCTCTCCACACACACTTTCAGACCCCTCCCTCACTCCAAATCTTCTTCTGCATGGCTTTCAGTGCCTGTCTCCTCTTTGTAAGGTTCTGCTCCTCCTGCCATAGTGACTCATCACCTGTCACTCCTCTCCACCGCCTGGCTCTGCTAATTCCATTTCTCTTTTGCCGTTATCCCTCTCGAGTGCCTCATTTCCTATCCTGCCCCTTCTAAATGCTCTGCCTTACTCTTCACATGATGTAACTTCTCAAATCTTGTGCTGTAAAACATGGACCAACCTTTAATCATAAACAAAAACCTGGTATGAGGGTATTCTCCTTAATTTGGTCTGTATTTTGTCTTTTTATGCTGCATAGCTCTGTAAAGAAAATCATCAAGTGAAAGGTTAAGTAGAAAATAGTAAAGACTGGATGTAGCTGTAAAAGAGAAGGAAGTGTTCTGATTTCATTTAGCACTTAAAATGTGTAAAACACATAGAATAACATGACTTTTCCACTTGGAGGGAACTGCAAGTTCCTAAGTGCTGTAAATCTATTGACTCTGTATGTGGTGCTCCAGGGCTCCAGTGAAATGCTGGCACTGTCCACCACTGAACAAGGAATAGCTGTTACAACAGCAGTGTCATGTGCTGTGTGATGGAGATACCTCAAACAGCTCCAAGTGTGCTGATGTGAGCACTAGAAGACTTCTAGCCACAGTGTCACGGATTTACTGTGTGAGTTACATTTTCTTCAAGGGGTTTCTCCAGTCAAAGACAGAGCAGGCACTTGCCTCTGGCAGCAGATATTTGAGAACAGCAACATAGCTGTGGTTCTGTTGCCCACTTTGCCTGTGCCAGGACCCTGGAAAGTGACGGCTGTTCCTGTATTGCAGGGTGGAGTCAGACATGCGGGGCAGCATTGCCAAGAAGAAGCTGACTATTCAAGCAGCAGCAATTACCTTCTCACTCCCTCAGTGGGTGCCTGAACAACGAGCCAAAACCCTACTACGATACCTAGCTCCACACCTTTTGCTCCCCTTTCCAGAACTGGATTGGCCAGTCCCAACCCCTCACCCTCGGGTTTGTTGTCTCTTGTGCTGTCTAGAAGCTTGGAGCTTGCTCAGTTTTCCCTGCTTCTTATTCACAAGCAGTTTGAATATCTTGGTATGCTAACTAAGGTCTGGCCAGTTTAGATACATTCATATCATGTTTAAAAATAAACACTTGAACCATCAGGGAGTCTTCTGTCACACATCTTTTCCAGCGCAAGCAGGATAAAACATTTGCTTGTTTGTGGCTTAAGATGCTAATTCTCAGAAGAAAAGCAGGTGGAAAAAGCAGCTGCAATCTTGTGTAACATATTGGTGAATGCGGCACTGTAGAGACAGTGCTGTGCAGCTGGGTTCTCTGTTTTGTCACAGCAAGGGCATTGCAATTGCTCATCTCACTGCTCTTTGCTTCAGACTCTAAAAGTGAAGCTATAAATCCAGAAAGGCAGAAGAAAGAGGTAGTCAGGCAGGTTTGGAGATGTGTGTCTAAAGGGAGAGAAGGGAAAAAGGGAAGCAGTAGAGTGGATGTGTAACAAGGACTATCTAAGAAGACTGTAAAACAACAGTTCAGAAATACTAGGAGCAGGCTGAGTGGCTTCATGTACTTCCACCAGGAAGTGGATTCTGATCCTTTTGGGTGAGATGACCAGAAAGATCTAAAATTCATCATTCAGCTTTGCAGCACTTTTCATCCAGAGTTGAAAAAGGTGTCAAGAAGTGAATAAATATACTGTGACACAGACAAAGGAACTTAAAACAGAACTTGGTAAATTTAAATTACCAACAAAGAAAGACTCAGAAAAACATTTGGCCAGGTGACCAGTTTGCAGAAGAGATATGGATAATTTCCTACCAAGCACCATAATTGAGCTAAAGATTTTTGTTCATGTGTGTATGCCACTGCTGAAGTGGCTGCACAAGAATGAAATCATATTATTTGTGATTAAAGATTTTGGGGGCAAATTTTGCTCTGAGCTAAGAAACCATAAATTTTAAGGAATTCCAATGAAATTTGTCATCATCTTACTATACCAAAGCTTCATAGACTCCTTTGGTTTTTTCCTTTTCTGATCCACATACAAAGGCTTGGCTTCAATTCACCAAAGTTTTTAATGCATTGAGATCCAGCTAACTGTCTTGTTATTTGTGCTGAGTTTGTTCTCTGCTGCAGAGAATAAGATGAGATTCTCAGAACAATATGATTGTTGAGATGTCTTTTTATTCCAAGATATGTGGATTGATCCCAGACTAGCTGAGATTAGTTTGAAGTACAAATTCTTCCAGTTCATAGTCTGTTACTTCCTTCTCAAAACTATGAGACCATGAGGAAGAAGAGGAAGAGACAAGCTTCTTTTGTACTTCTTGTTTCGTTTGCATAGCAATGTTGATGATTTTGTAAACCTTAGAAAGTAAACCCTAGAAGGATTCTGTTTCCACCCTTTTTTGCCAGCACTGGCTGAAATGTGTAATAAACCACTTTCCTGATGTTTGCTTGACCTGGATGAAATATTTACATGCCTCTGGCTCAGATGGCATTGGCTTAAGAACTGCTCTAATCCCTTGCCTTCACTTCATCTTCTGAACTTCACGCATAATGTTGGGAAGAATCAGAAGAACTGTCAGCCATTTTATGTTGGGCCATTCTTTATCTTACTAACCTGAACATTTTTCTTTTTGTTGATGATTTTCTTGGATGAAAAGAACAGTATGAAAAAAAAACAGTGTGCAAAGATTCATAAATAGTAAGAATGAACCACTGTCCTCTGACTTCACATATGTAGAGGTCCCAGGATTTCCCTGAACTGCAGCATCAAAGCCAACAGCTGTGGTTAAGCTAGAGCAAATCTTCTGGAAAAAGAGATTTTAAAATCTTTAGCAATGGAAAATCCATTACAAGCCTTGCTAAGTTATTCCATGGTTAGGCTTATCCTTCACTGTAAAGAAAAGTGACTTTCTCTCCTCTGCACTTTTCTAGCTTCAGCTACTAGAAATTTGATCTTGTGTCTTTACATATGAGACTAGAAGTTCATTCTTAAATCTGTTTCTTTACAGCCCATGCTTATGCTACCTTTTTTTCATAAACTTGGCAATGGTCATTAAGAATCAGGTGATTAAATAATCCTAAATGTTGTTGGGCTCTCCTGTGTGCCCTTTCCAAATTCTCAACATCTTTTTGAATTGTGGACATCAAAAACCCAGGCTCTCCAGCTCTACCACATATCTGGGTCATACACGGAGCACACTTAACTTTGTTAAACTTGTATGTCTTAATCTATAGAGATCACATAAGCATTTAATTTTGGCTCATGCTGAGATGTAACCCAAGATTATTTTTATTCCAGCTAGACTCACCATCTTCTCATACCTTGATTTGCAAACATTCTTCACTCCAGC
The DNA here is from genome assembly GCA_013400695.1 of Neodrepanis coruscans. NCBI lineage: Eukaryota > Metazoa > Chordata > Aves > Passeriformes > Philepittidae > Neodrepanis > Neodrepanis coruscans. The sequence goes on along the minus strand of VYZS01001957.1, from coordinate 60,067 downwards.
ATGTGGCCTTAACTTTGAGTGTACAGAAACATATTCTGTTTTCTTGTGTCAGATTTACAAGCAGTTACTGGAATAACTTTACCATGGAAGTGGGAAAAACTCTCCTTCTGAAGAGCAGATTATGCAAAAATCTGTCAGAACAGCTGGTTCTTCCTTGGAAATGGGGAGGGATGGAGTGACCTGGACGTCCTCACCTTCCCTACTGGCAAGTTAACTACAAAATGCCATAATTTCTGTCATTGTCAAAGTTCTTAGTAACAACTTCATGGATTGTTTTGCGTCATTGTTAAAAACATAGTTAAATACTCTTAGGTCAAGAACTTATCTCTTTGAGCCACTATTAAAAACCTATCAAGCTGATAAAATTTTCATCATTTATGGTGACATTATCAGACCTAGGAACTAGTCAGTTTTTAGTCAATGTAGAATAATGCAAATTCAATACAGCTTACATTAATTTCCTAAATAAAATGTCAGGTAGCATGAAGCTGAATACCTCTCAAAAGTATGTAGTCTCAACCTCATTTCCCTTACCAGCTAATCTTTTAATTCAGTTTTAATTTCACTAGATATATTTGTTGAGTCATGGTACTTACACTGTCCTTCCTTAATTCTTTAGTGTCTATGACCTGTGTTAACTGTTCCACTATTTTACCTGAAATTGTTTTTAGTTCTGGAAAACGCCTAATCATATTACATATTCCATATATCTAAAAATGCTGATATAATATTAGCTGTCTTCCGCTTTAATATTCCTAGCCTTTCAAAATCTGTTGAAGTAGCATGTGTTGATTAGAGAGGTCCTATGCACTCACATTTAAAATTCTTGAGAGCAAGGTGTCAGGACCCAATGATTTCAAAATGTCTTAAGTTGGGATTTGCTTTTTAACATCATCTTCAGTTATTGTTAAAATAGAAAATATTTTATTACTTTGCAGTATAAATAACTTACCATTTAACTTTTTCTCTTTTCCAGATACTTTTTTAAATTTTTGCTTTATTATTCTCAGTTCTATCATTTCCACCTAGTACTGATACAAATAACTGTTTGAATAACTTCTGGAATGCTTAGCTCCTTTCTTACTGTTTCTTCTCCTAGCAAGGGATTTATCCTCATTTTTTTCTACTATGATTTTTGTTTTTCTAAAATCTCTATTCCTTTTTTGTCTTGCGTGTTTTATAGAATATATTTGCATTCATACTCCTTCTGAGTCAGTCTGTTCTCTGTTAACCAGAATACCCTCCATTCTCGGTTGGATTGTGGTTTTGAAAGCATCTCCTAGAATGTTTTAAGCAGTTCCTAATTATTATTCCCTTTTCTATTTATTTTATTTCTTTTCAGCTGATTTAGCCTATAACTGTTTTCAGCTTTGTGAGATTGGACGGCTGGGTTTTTTTGTGAAGGTTTTTTTTAATTTCTAAGAAGATGTATAGCTGTCTGAACTGTCTTCTGGTCACACATCACAAATGCAATCAAGTCACATTACCTCGCACTTAAGCAATCTCTATAATTTAGTGATGGATTTTTCTACCAATCAAGATGAAGTCTAACACATATTCCTTTCATATTAGATGATGAATTTTTGAGGTGAGGGAAGACTTCTTTAGTGAGCAGAATTTTTCACAAGAAACTGTTGACCTGGCACAATATCAATCCTGACCCATCCTAGAAGTAAAGTCTGTGGAGAGATTTTTCACTTGGCCATGTTGTCAATGAAGAAGAGGTATGAAGAAGATAAGCAGGTTTTGGAAATATTGAGTGGGGTCATCTTGAGCTGCTCATTTCCTTTCTGATGTGCCTTCTTCCATTTGAAACTCAGTTTAAACAGTTCCACTGCTCTCTACAACTACCTGGAAGGAGGCTGAAGCAAGTCAGGGCTTGGTCTCTTGTCAGAGGCAACAAGCAAGAGGAAAGGGAAAATGGAGATTCAGGTTGGATATTAGAAAAAAAAAATTCACTGTTAGAGTGTTTAGGCATTGGAACAGGATCCTCAGTAAGTGGTGGAGTCACCATCCCCAGAAGTGTCCAAAAACCAAGAAGCTGTGGCACTTTTTGATATGGTGTAGTGAGCACGGTGGTATTCAGTTGAAGGTTGGATTTGGTCATCTTGGAGGTCTTTTCCTATCTTATTGATTCTGTGACTCTGTGATCTCAGAACTGGTCCATTAAGGATATGAACCTGTTCAGGTTGAGTCCACAGAAGGGCCATGAAGAAGGTCAGAATGCTGGAGCGCCTATCTTATGAAGACAGGCTGAGAGAGTTGGGGTTGTTCAGCCTGGAGAAGAGGAGGCTCTGGGAAGACCTTACAGCAGACTTCCAGTACCTAAAGGGATCCTGCAAGAAAGCTGGAGGACTTTTTGCAAGAACATGAACTGACAGGACAAGGGGGAATGGCTTTAAACTGACAGAAGGTAGGTTTAGATTAGATATTAGGAAGAAGTTCTTTATTGTGAGTGTGGTGAGGCAGTGGAGCGGGTTGTCCCCATCACTGGAAGTTTCAAGGCCAGGTTGGATGGGGCTTTGAGCAACATGATCTAGTGAAAGGTGTCCCTGCTTGTGGTAGAGGCATTGGAACTAGACAATGTTTAAGGTCCCTTCCAACCCAAACCATTCTGGAATTCTATGATTCTATGAACAACAGAAGTTCGGTCCAAAATAGAAACAAAATACTTTTGTCATTATAATGTCAAAGGATGGAGTTACAGAAACATGTTGGTCACCTGTGTGACCACATCTCTCACCATGCTTTATCTTTATCTGCCATAGTGCAGCAATAACCCCTAAAGTGCCCTTGTATGTTGTGTTTATTTAGAAGGTATGCTTATTTGGATTTTCACATGCTTATATGGTTCTTCATATTTTTGCTGTAGAAAGGGAAAAGAATGGTCACAACAATAGTAATTCCCCAACCCTCCCCCTTTTTTTTTTTTTTTTTCATGGACTTACAAGCTCATTAACAAATGTCTCAAAATAGGGACTGTAAAGATGTGTTTCGCCATCTAAGAAACTCCATCTTGGAATGTAATTTGAAACTCTCTTCACTAAATGGTGTCCTTTACCTTCCCTCTCCAGATGAAAACATGAAAAGATGTTCACAATTAATGTTGATGGCAAATATCTCCTTAATAATATTTTATTTTAAAACACTCCCACAATTTAAACAAAGACAAGTATATGTGCCTGCCAGGGGAGGAAAAAAGACATCTTTATAAACTGTTGAAAACTCAAAATATAAAAAGAGGAAAAACCCCTCTATGATATCTGACAGACAAGAACACTGTACTGATAAGCACAGCTTATTTGTTCAGTGTTGGCATTAAAGCAGGATGTAGTAAGAAGGGAAAATGCCATCGGTATTAGAAAACTCAATGTATTTTATTAAAAAACTTGATTTATATGGATCAGATTTATCTGTATTTTCATTATCTGGCAGAAGTAAAAAGAACCTTTTAAACTTATAGTTGCTTCAAGCAGTAGAGGTCAAGCAATTCAAAATTTTTCTGTGTCTTTTCTTTAAGAAAAGTCGAGTACCGACTTAATATTTTGCTTAGGGGTACCAAGAAGGAGACCATTGCACTACAAGCCACTTCTTGAAAATATGTTAACAGCAGCTGTCTTGGAGATCATGAAGTCATTACTGCTCCATAAGTAGCAATAGTCTGGAGGTCTGTACCTTTCAAAGGGAGACGCATTTGGCATTTATGACCAGATTTAAAGTTGACTGCAGTTCATAGGAACTACCATCATTATTTTAAGTTATAGATCAAGCAGTTATTAAGTAAGGACTGCAAGACTAAGCACGTGATAAATTCACTCACCTGGGAATCACCTGCCACCAAATACCAGGCCTCACATTTAATCAAGTTATCAGAGAAGCTGACGTACATGAAGATCTGTTTACTGAGTATCTGTTCAGTGACTATTAGACGTCTCAGGGTCTTCTAGTTTTATCATAAAACCCCCAAAACAAGCCAAAACAGAAATAGGGGTAGAAGAAGCTATTTCTTACACAGGAAAATAGATCAACACTTAAAGATGTGCCGCTAAAACATATCTGTAGGTATATAACTATATGAACTTCGGACAGAAAAGTATTTATTCCTTAAGTCATAGAGCAGCTACTTATTTTCTAGAGTCTTATCATATTTGCATTACAGAGATACACAGTGATGCATATACTGTTGCCTTTTCATGATGCCTCTTCATCTTTTTCCACCCTCCAGACCATATTCCAGAAAAATTTCCTCATTCCTTCCACAGAGGCATCTGCATAACTGTAAAATGGACCTGTTTTTTTGTTTCGTTTCATGACTTCCAAATTTTACTTCCCTCCATCACAAGACTTAAAGGCACCAACTTCTACAATCTAACAACACATTTAGATTCAGTGAAACTCTATGTTACTGCACACTAATGTAATAATGAGAAATGTAACTAAAGTCACTACTATAATAACATCTTATCGGAATACACAATGAAGATAAACTTGCTTATTCCAGAGACAGAGGGCTTATTGCATAGGAAGCAGTTTGTTCTGATGGATTCTTTGATCTACAACCAGTGTCTTTGTTAACTGGATGGGTGGGGAAGAGCTTGGTATATATTGCTGCATTTTCCTTCAGCTGCCAAGGGGGGAATAATTAAAAATAAAGGGGCTTCTGGATCAAAGAAATGGAAAAAGTTACACTGCCTAGTGAACAGGCTGAGGGAAAAAGTTTTTTAGTAAATATTTAGAAAGCACAGATGCTGACTAAACACCTCATTTAGCTACAGACTTCAGCAGAACAATTACTGTACCAAAAAAAATCAAAAGAATCAAAAGAAAAATAAAACTAGGTTGGTGGCAAGTAACTGTGGCAGTAAACTGTGTATAGAAATACCACAACTATGCACAAGGTATCAGGCTTTCTTCATAAAGGGCAAGAAATTACTCTGACTCATCTCTCCATATTTTGTACACAAATGAGATTGGATGGCAACTGAAAGCCTCAGAGAAGGCTCAGAAGTCAGTCCCTGGGAACTGCATGAGATAGGTTCAGCAAACTGGCCCTTGGCTCTGTGTATCTCAAATCAGGACTTCCAACTAGCTCCAGACTCTTCCAAAGGAGGCATTAACAAGCACAGGGAAACAGAGAAGAAAAGGAATGATTTCTTTTTTCTGCTTCAGGCTTATGAAAGCTGGAGCACAACATTATTTGTTTGTTCCAAATACTTAAGTACTCAGTGCAAGGGTCTGTGTTTGAAGAGTCCAAGTGGAAATGACTCAGTAGTCTAAAAAGAAAAAGAGCAGGCTGTCCTGTTGTAATTTACATAATTAAAATATTCTGCCTAAATGCGTTACATCTCCCCACACACATCAAAGGCTTGTGTTTCCTCAAACTCTCCATTTATATTTAGGGAAGCCAGAGTTCTTAAGCTCTTATGAAAGAGAAAATATGATGTGGTCTGGGCATCTCTGCCTTGGTGTGGATAACAAATCACAACACTGTAAAATACCAAGTGCCAGGCAAAGATGGTTATATTTAATATATACTGTAGCACCACCACTGCTCTGTTACCCTTTGCTGTATTAAGGGCTGTATGTCTAATTCAGTTTGTACATCAGCCTATATTGGCATGTGCCTGTATTAGGGCATCTATATCCTCTAATGGTCCACCAGCAGCCCAGCTGTGTAAGAAAACTACACAGGGAAACTGTGTTGCAGGTGTTAAGGAATCAGCAGGAATTTATGCCCTAGCTGCCATATTTTTAAAGGTTTCCTGGGGTTGAGTGATTTTTGTTTTACTTGCTTATTGAAGGTTGTGTGGGGAAGTCATGGGAAGTAGAGGGCTGCCTAGAAGGGTGGCACTTCAGATGTCAATGGGGCAAGTATCTGCTGTGCCACTGTTGGCATTTAGATGGGGCTGCCGTTTTCCTCTGTAGCTTTAGATAAAATTGATGAAGACCTTCTTCACCAGCATGTGTGAGGTATTTGCTGTCTTGTTGGAGAATGGTGGCTTCTTGGTGGAGAATGCAGGTTGAGATGCTGCAGTTTGGGGAAATAAGGACTGAGAGATTGTGATGTGGGAAGAGCAGCAGCTGCAGCTTTGGGCTTTGGGCCAGTAATAAGCATGTCAGTCATTGCAGAGGTCTACTGAAAACAATGAAGAGCTAGCAATAATTCTTGTCTAAGCTGCTTGCATTGTGAATAAGCAGTAGTGGGGTGGGTGCAGCCTTATGGGGTTTTGCTGGGAAGAGAGATGGACAGGGAAGATGAGAGGCAGGTACCTAGTGCTTTTTGTACCCTCTTGTATCATGCTCAGGAGGCCAACTGATGTGAGCAAGGAGAATGACTAAAAGCTTTAAAAGAAAATGTGGATGGTATTTTTCCTTTACAGCCCAGCTGGGCCAACAGCTGGGATAGTATCAAGTCAAGGATGCTAAGGACATACAAAGAGTAAAGGTAGGGGCCAGGACGCAGTGGTATTACCCTTTCTGCCCCTCCATCTCCAGATGGTGGGTCAGATCTTTGCCTTTAGGGGCCTGTGTTCTGGATGAGTATGTGTCGTAGGGTTAATACTGAAAGTAAAAACGATCTCTGATGCTACCGCGCGGGCTGCCGGACGGGGGAGGGGGAGGGGGGGGAACGACCCTTTTTTCCCCCCCGCCCACTCGGACCGGGGACTGCCCAGCGCCCTCTGCCGGTTCCTCCGTGCCCCTCAGCCCCGGGGAGAGTTCTCTTTTCTTTGGATCGAAAGGGATTTGGGTTCAGATCCCCAAATCCGGAGTGGTGGAGATGGGTGCCATGAGGCGCCCAGTGCAGTGACACAACTGATCCCGGAGAAGCCGACGGGAGCGGCGGCTTCACCCCACGCCGACAGCCCCGGCGGCCGCTCTTGGGCACGCGGGGACCGCGTCGGGAACGGAGTTGCCGGCGGGGCTGCGCCGGCGCCGGGGATGTCCTGCGCTCGCAAGGCTGAGCCGGGAGTGGGGCCGCCCG
>VYZS01001954.1:16225-41995 GCA_013400695.1 Neodrepanis coruscans | reverse complement strand
CCCCGCTTCCGTGCTGCAGGAATGCCTGTGGCTGTGCCCAGGCACAGGAGCCAGTGGCCCGGGGCCGATCTGTGCTGGTGCAGGTGTGGCCCTCCCACGGACCAGCAGGGACAGCCGCCGCAGACCCACGTGGCTTGCCTGCGGGTGTGGCGCTTCCCCAGCCCGCTTTGCAAGCGTAGCTCTGTTGCCACAGGCACCGGCGGCTGCTGGTGTTGCCGGGCGCCAACAGGCCCCAGCTCCCGCCTGACTTGGCCTTGCGCATGTGCGTGGTGGGGTCTCCTATACGCATGGGGTAGAGCAGGGCTGTCGGTGGCCCCCTCAGAGCTGAGGAGCCGCGGTGGCTGGCGTGAGTTGGGGGGGGCCCGATGGTGGTGCTGGGACCCTGCGGAATGCCAGGCGGGGCCACGGGGGACCCGTGTCCCCCAGCCCAGGGTCGGCCACATGGTGCCATGCCCCCATTTTAGCTCATAGAGGAATCTCTCGCTAGGGGTGGTTCTCGGGCGCTGACCGTCCAATCCAGGGGCGACTCGTGCTCAGGAAAGGTTCCGAGACTGTGCAAGATTGGTCCCCTATGAAAGGGTGAGTGTGGCGGCCATCTTCCTCTTTCGGGATCAGCACTGGTTGGGACAACATCTCTGCTCGTCTCAGCGCCGAGTGTTTCAGCGGCGCAGGCAGAACGGTGACTCCAGTGAGAGCGGCATGGGCTCAAGACCACATCTTTCCATCAGTGGTGATATTTCCTTCTCGGTGAAAGGGAGGGTAGGGGCTGGGGTCCTTTAATTTTCCCAGTGTCTTTCAGGAGGCTCTGGGAAGGACCCAGCACTACCCTAGCTCTTTCCCGCATCAGCCGCTGGCCCCAGAAGAGTTTAATTTGTCTGCCTTCGCGTTTTTATTGTCAGTTTTCTGTGTGTGTGTAAAAAACTTGTTGTTTGTGTTGTGGTTTTTTTGTGGGTGTTGCTTCTATTGGATCTCTTTTGTCAGTACCACACCAAGACAAGAATTTAGGCATACAAAAAAAAATTTCATATTTGAAAGACTTTGCTGAATTGCAAACTATTGAGAGACAAATAAAGTCTAACATGAAGAAATCCTTGTGTAATGGGAGATATATGGAATAACTGATTATATGGGAAATGCTAATTACCCTGTTTGCTTTATTTTGCTTTGGTGTAAATAATGAGAAAACCATTTTACCTTTTTAGTACACTTTAAAATGTATTTAAATCCTTCATGGACTTGCAGGACTCTAAATTCCTAGGTGAGAGCAGAACAAATGGGAATACCATTCTTCCACTGCTTCTTTACCTTGTATTTGTTTCATTGAAAATTCTTGAGGAATTTACGTGCTTTACACATTATCACAACACTTGGGGACCAAGAGTAGAAGAACTAAAAATCCTTAAGTCTTGAATATAGTTTCATCTTGGTTGACATACTTACTTAAACACAGATTTGTAGATGATGTAAGACTTCAAATGCAACCCAGAAAAAAACTTTTGTGATTAACTTTTACTGAATTTACCCAATTCACTGGAATTAGAGAGATGTCTGACTAACTTGGGTGATGAGCATTAAGAATATAATTCATCCTGAATTGCAATGAAAGTCAAGCTCCCACGTCTTTTAATTCAATATTCGCACCATCTCCTGCAAGTTTGTCTTCAATGGAAACTCTGCTGTATGACGACATAGTACTGTATGCAGGAATGATAAAAACCTGGGACCTTCTGCCTCTCAGGGCTAACAGTAGCTAGCTCTCTTTAAAGTCAAGAACAAGTCATAGTAGCTGGACAAGAACCGTTAATATTCTGTACAGAGCACTTTGGTGCTTTGGAGATATTTTGCTATATACCGATAGCCAGATCTCAAAAATAAGTGAAGAAAGGCTTACTGGAAAATTATCAGATTTAGGAAACCAGTTTGAATGCATGCATTCTGGCAGGCTGGTGAACCTTGTTCACCTCCTCTATTTTTAAGGACTTCCTATCACCTTTTCTCTTTTTGCCAGGAGTTCAAACACTGAGTACGGACATCTTGTTCTGGATGCTGCTTTCAAAAACACTTTTTGGAGAACACACAACAGAAATATTTTATCACAGGTGAAAACAAATATCCCTGAATAGCAATTACAAACAATTACTTTGCTCTTTGAAACATTTTAGTTGTGTGTTTGTTTCCTCTCTCCTTTTAGACACTTGGATATAATTTGTTAAACTCAATCAAATAATTTTGGAAAACATAATAAACATTTAGAATACATCAAAGCCATCTGGAGTTGCTATGTACTGCAAACAGAAACAGTGGGATTATCTATGCATATTCAGCTTTGGAGATTGTTCACTTTCTATGTTTTACATTAGCAACCCAAACAACCCTTGCTGAGAATGCGCTTACACACAAAAACTAATCAGCATAAGACTTTTAGAGCCAGGGCATTTTGAAAATCCTGTGAAACGTCCTTATAATCTTTGGCATTTAAATTCCAGTGAACACCTAACTCCTTTTTCAGACCTATTTCACCTTTTGGGAAATCTAATGCAGATGTCAGGTCAGGCCTGATGACAGGGCAGTCATGAGCTGGTCATACTTCCAGCTCAGGCCAGTACTGATTACACTGTCAGGCAATCTAAAGTAAAACAAGATTTTTTAAAAATTTTATATGTAACAAGCATTGTTACCATACAGAATTATTATGCTCAAATTTAAGCAGATGATCAACACAGAAAAAGGAAATCTCTGAGAGAAACACATGACTCAGGCTCTTAAAAGATGCAGGACTGTTGGTCCTGATTGCTAATTTTTGGTGCTGGAAAAAACATGCATATTATCATGCACATACCCTGCATGTGGGTAATACCACAAGTTTGTTCAGAAGGGCTTTGGTCTTGACACAGAAGAGGAGATAGAAGAGGAGGAGGAGAAAGGTAGACAAGAGTTTTGCTGCTTCAACAAACTTTCTTTCCTCTTCATTTCCCAGTAGAGTGTTTCCCTGGAAAGAATTTTATCCTTCTTCTGTACTTCAACCAACGTACTTGTTTTATATGTTATAGGACAGATGGGTTTCCATGCTTGAAAATTGTTATATTGATATATACAATAAGTCTCCCGCAAAATTCTGGGACTCAATGCCTGAAGTATTTTACCTTCACATGTGAAGAAGTAATTCCTGCTCAAAAGAACTTGTAGCAGAAGAAGAAATAAAATACTGAATATGGAAAAAAAGAATCCCTGTAATACATACAAACAAGAATATAGTTAAAAAAAAAGTTTGAATAGTTTCACATATAATTCATTTAAGTAAACTCTACTATTTTCAGTGAAGACTCCACCTTAAGTATCTCTAGGTGTGATCTGAGGCATTTCAGAAATGTAGAAAAGGGAGGCAGTCCCATCCAGTATCTGACAGGTGCGGCAAGCTGTGTCTAATGATCCCTGTCTGTCTGTCTGCCTGCTACAGCAGGAACTTTAATCTTAGCCTTGTAATGTCACCTAATATTGGCTTTTCTTTCATGCTTATTGTAACCTGTTACTTCTTGAGTAATGTACAGTGCAAGATATCTATTGAAACACCCTGGGGTTTGAAAAGGTCTACAGTTCTCTGGTAAGAGCATGACTTCACAGCTGTTAAAATAATTTTTCCATATGTTTCATTTCATAGTTTCTACAAATTAAAATATCTCCACTAATATTTGCTGGTTACATGACTAATTGCTGGTTTCCTTGGATTTGCCTGTCTGTTAACTCTGGATAATTCAACTGCTGTGTTTAAACACTGCACTGATGGTCCAAACACTGTAGCATATTTTGTGCTATAGAAACATGTTGCAGCAAGAAAAATTAACTACAGTCAACTACAGTTCAGCCAACAGATCCTCACAGGTACTAATAGTTTTTTAGAATGTCATAATATTACAATGTAAAAAAAAATCCTATGATTTCTTAAGTAGGAAATGTCATAGTAGATTGGATATGAAAACCATCACTTGCAGGACTCTGAAATGTGAACACAGTTATTCCACTCCTCTGAGTGCACACAGCAAAAAATTAGATATCTAACAAACATTCATGAGTGTAACATTTTCATCAGACTTCACTGCATTTTATCACCACTGAAAACTGGGATGCAGGAAGAAAATATTAGCAGTCAGAGTTTTTTCTGCAGTTTGTCATGCTTGTTAACACAGGGAAAGACATGCTCGAGCTGTCAGTGACAGCACAATTGAACAGATAACATGAGACATGCCCTTCACTTTGCTGACATGCACTCAGCACACTCAGTAGAAACAATTTCTGTCCTTGAGCATTCCTAAGGAGGGGACATGCTTCTTGCCCTGCACCTGCACTGTTCTCTAGATTCCAGCTCCAGGTAAATACATGAGTGGCAGTCACAGCTTGGGTTTTTGCCTGTGTTGAATCTATAGTGTGAGATGAAAAACATTTTCAATTCATATGAGTAATGAGCATTACAAATTAGACTCAGATCAATTATTAAATGGAGATGATTATGAAATATTAAAATGAAGCTATTATACATAATGTATTTGTCACAGATTAGAAATCAGCATTCATGTAATAGCCTTCTATGCCTGATAATGTATTTGGATATTTAACATACTTAAAAAGAGTGCAAAAAGTAAAGATAAGTGGGAGGGAGGTCCATCTATTAAAACAAGAAATGGACTTGCTAATGACTTCTGCAAAAGGGAGTTTTATTCTCTCTTGGATATAATATATCTCTGGTCTCTAGTAAGAACATGTTAGACAGGTCATCTCAAGCTTCTATACCACTGTGATCATCAATGAATTTGAAAACACTACTTTATTGTGCACATTTGAGAAGAAAAATTTTGATTTACTGTCTAACCCTGTCACTTGTGTAGAAGTCTTGTTGACTAAAGACTGTTTTTGTGCTAACAAAATGAAGTTGCTGTTCAGCAGCAAGTTTGTCAAGACAGAAGGTGCAAGCAATAGTCACTTGTTCCCTGAGCTTCTTTTAAAGCCCTGCTGTGCTGAGATATTTTACATCGCATCTAATGAGTCAGTGGTGCAGCTTTCTCTCCATGATCGATGTACTGAGGATATGATTCTGCTACAAGACATCATTAAATTTATCTCAGAGTTCAAGATGTTTTAAAAAAGAGGAATCACACATCAGAAAATACTGGTTCCATGGAAATGAGACATTCTGTGGAGATGTGTTGGTCCTAGCGAATTTCACAGTGGGAATCAGGCCAAAGAGCAGGATGCCTGGTTCGCCCTGGGTCCACCTAACTCTCCAGGTGGTGAGGTCCAGGTGTCTGTCTTATCTGACATTGGAACCCTGCTTTCCTTCTGGGATGAAAGTATCTTGACCCTAAAGTAGAATGCAGTTTTCCCAGCATACCAAGATCAAGGAGAACACACTGGCTTCTGTGTCCTGATGGCTGAACCCAGGAGGTGTCACTGAGAAGGGGCAGGTGAAGAGACAATGAATATGAAGTTCAAAGTCATTGCGCCTGTTCAGGAAAAAAGGGTAGGAGGCCAGTGGCTTGCATGTTTACTGTGACAGGGGCAGAGAAGGGACAGGAAAAGAGAGAAACCCAGGCTACAGTGGGAGGCTGCTAGGCCTTTTCACCAGTGGATTGCCCAGAGGGCGAAGGGTGAAGCAGGAAGCCCGTTGGATGGATGGAGGGAAAGATTATACTTAGCTAGGGAAAAGTAAAATATTCGTTCAACCTCTCCTGTGAGACTGTTTCCATATTACCAAAACAATATCTGTTTGGAACTTAGTATATTTCAGGGTTTTGTCTTTTCTTCTATACTCAGGTGGGAAGCTTAAAAATCGGGCATTTTTTGTTTTTCACTAGGATTTTGTTGTTATTTTGGAGACCTCACATTATGTCTGTTATCCAAGAAGCCATCACATCTCTTATATGTTAACTCATGAAGGTATTTTTATTCTTTAGAAGGTAAAGCTGCATCGTGCAGCTACCCCGTGATAAATGAAATTTTGAGGCCCTTTTGGGTTTTTGTGGTCAATTTTTGTCTATTCTAGTAGGCCAGACAGCCTCAGCGTTCAGTTCCAAGATATTTTGGGTTGAAACCAATAATTAAGAGACTTGAAAGGCATTATTATATAATATTTAATACTAAAAAATATTCAATTAATATATTTATAAACTGAAAGGCAGCTGATTTTTGGGTAATAGCAAATTAATAATTATTTTTTTTTAAGTCTTTCCTGGAGGTTGAAAATTCCGCTTTGAAACCTTTTCTATCTCTTAAGTAAATATGTGCAGTTAAAATTAGACAGTTTTGTCAAACATATATTACGTAACCAAAAACCTGGTACAGCTCCAATCACATTTCTCTCTACTGTGTAAATACGTAATTAGGCAAGATTTTTTTCCAGTACTGCTGCTAATTACATTTTCGTTGATCATGCAAGAATGTGATTTTTCTGCTTTCAAACATAACACAATCTGAGCTCTGCAAGTCTTGAGACAGCATAATACCTTTTCACTCTCAATACCTAATTCTTTGCCCACTATTAAGTTTTTTGTGTGTCTCCTTCTTTTGAATGAGGCAAACCTCATGTCAGATCTGACATAACATATCTAAGGGAAGGTTAGATACTTATAACAGTACTGAGAATAGGGATGACAGATAGTGTTTTTCCTTCTCTTGTGGCTAGTCAGTGCAGAATAGGTCACAAAGGCCAGAGGATTCAAATCTGAGTATGCCACTCATACACAGCCGTGTGGTGCCACTTCACATATTCCCTCTGCTGAGAGGATGCAGAATACAATAGGTGCTGTGTCTATGGAAAACACTCAGAGCTTGTAGCTCCTGCCTCTCACAGGCCTTATTTATGGAGAGAAAATTCTGTCCTGAACTCCAACAGCCCTAATGACTTGCAAGGGAAACTGGCCATGAATACTGAGCCAGACAAGCCGTAGGAGCAAAACCTGCCTTGGCTACCTATATTTGACTCATTTGGCTGAAGATTAATTTCTCTCTTCAGACAGTATATGCTTCCAAGGGAACTTGATTTATTGGTGGACCTGGTGGTGTTTGGTTGGACTTGATAATCTTAGAGGTCTTTTCCAACGCTAATGATTCCATGATTTTTTTTCTTGCACACACCAGAGAAATACAGACACTTTTGTGTAAGCTTTGTGAAACTGCTAATAGCATGTCGTAAAATAGGAAAAACTGGCAAAGATGACAAAAACATGTCAGCACAAGAAAGGTACCAGTGTGGTTTAACTCTGGCACAAATCTTTCATGATTTTGCCGAGAACTTTCAAACAGTGGATTTTCATGTTTAGAAATATATTTGAAGATGAGTGAGTAATTTTGAAGATTCGTAATTTTGAGGGGCTTGGGCAGCATTTTTATTATTTCGTCTTTTGATTGTACTTCCCCAAGAAGATCTATCACTTTGAAAGATCTTTCACATTCAGGAGACAGCTAGAGCTTTTTTAAAACATAATTAATATTTTAGTGAACTTCTGAACTATTTCAGGCATATATGAGCCATTAATGACTCAGTGGAAGGGAATTTCTCACCAGTCACCAGTGAAATAGAGCAGGGCCACGATCCTATACTGTATTTCAAATGGTTATTCTTAGACTGGTTGTCGTTCTTAGTCTGATTGTCCCATAAATAAACTATAATGCTGCTTTTCATGTTGAATGTAATAGTAAAGTGGTTTCACTTGCTGAAGATTAAGAAAATAGAAAGCAATATATGTATATGCTTTGAAAAAGTAGAGATGATGCTTCAGAGAACTGCAGAAAATCAGGACTTAGCAATAAAATTGATCTTTAAAAACAAAATTTTTCAAGTTTTTAGAGATTTTTGATAATTCAGATATAAAGCAGATTTTTTTCTTTAAAAAAAAACCATCCAACTCTAACTTATTACAATTTTTTGAGTATATGAAAATAATGGAGGTTAGTGAGAAAAAGGTCAATGCAGACTGCGAAGCTTTAAAAAAAGCCAGTGATAAAGTTAATTTAAAAATTCCATGAAGTGATCATATGGTGAGAAAAGTACCCTCAATGCCTCAAAAGCTGCTCAGCTGTGAAAGGACATGTGCATAGTCCATTTTTTTAAATCATGGAAAGCTAACGTCAGGTGTAACAAGGTGCTCTAACAGGATCAATTGCTTAGTTATCAATTGTTCTAAGAGGAAACGTTATTAATCTATTACATTAGGTATTATGAGTGCAAAGTAAAACAGTATTGGGACTGAAGAGAAAAATACTGAAAATTTCCAAGGACACAATATTATTTCAACTAATCAGTGCAACTGAGGACTGAAACTCATCAGGTCTTAAAAAAGAAAAGAACAGAATTTTCCAGCTTTGATTCGCTGTTCATGTCTACCCATTGTCATGTACAACTGCAATCTCATTTCTCTTACCTGTCCCAGAGCAGCTTTTAGTAATCCTCATTACTAAGTTTGGGGATTTCAAGCACAATATATACTACTGTATTTGGAGAAATGGGTTTTCAGAAAGCCGTGATTAGATAAGGTTGGGTTTTTCTACTCTCCTACTACATATTCTGGCTCAGCTCTTTGGGTGAGCCCATAGGTACACATGTATAGTAGGAGGGGGAAGCAAATCATTGACATATCCCAGCTGTGTCAATCTGCACAGTAGTAGCTGGATGTCTAAGTATTTTCAGAGTAATCATATTGAAAATAATAAAAACCAAACAAGTTAGAAGAAAAGGAGAAAGGCAAATAATTCACTCATCTAAGTGCATGTTTATGAAATGCAGGACATCAGGGTGTTCCAAGTGTTTTGGACTGAAACTGCGGTAAGGTCTTTGTCCATCTCATCCACTGTCTTCTGCTTTCTTCATGATCAATATATTCCTGTTATCAGGAAAATTGTGAAACTGCTTGACTAAAAAAGGCTGCCCTGCATTAACTGTCTTGAGAGCTCAAGAGCTTGAGAGAAGAAAACCAAAGCCTGATCTGTCATAACTAATAACAGCAGAACTTTGTCAGTCAAACAGTTAGCAAAGACCTCAGGGGGAAGGGAATTAATGGGATTTATTAACATGTTGTTGTTGCCTGACCATGTGCAACATGTTCACTATACTGTTGTTGAATGAAAACGTGCCACAGCATTCCTGCAAAATGATGCTTCTTGTTGTATTTTCTTATCTACTGTAAAAAATTCAAAGCAAAAAATCATTAATTGCACTGAAAATTAAGTCTGCTTATTAAGAAAGGCTGAAACAATCACATAAAGTGAGCACTCACCTAATCTTTATTCATATTTGGAGTAACAATATACATCTGATTCAAGAAAATATACAAAACTGCATCTGATTAAATGATTGTGGTTTTTTCCCTCCTAATTATTGGTACATAGTACTCAAAGGTCACTTCATATCATAACTATTTTTGCTAATACAAAAAATGTGAAAATGTTTTTTTCTTCTAAAACAATAAAGTAAGTTTATTATAAAAATTATTTACATACAGGAACTTCTGCATCTGAATCATTCTATTTTCAAGTGAAAACAGAACTTTGGTGACAAAACAAGAAGAAATGGCCTTAAACCAATATTAATGATTAGTTGATGTGGTAATGTGTACATTGTGCAAGTGTGGGTTTAGATTAGATATTAGGAAAATTTCTTCACAGAAAGGGTAGTAAAGCTTTGTAACAGGCTGTTCAGGGAAGTGAGGGAGTCATCAACTTGTGGGTGTAGCACTTGAGGACATGGTTTAATGGTGAACATGGTGGTGGTGCCGGGTTGATTGTTGGACTTCATGATTATAAAGATCTTTTCCAACTTTATGACTCTATGAAATCCTCCCAAATTCAGCAAACTTGACCAGNATGATCTCTATGGTCTTTTCCAACCTTGTTAATTGTGTGTAATTCTGTGTAAACTTGACCAGAACTGATGTCAAAAAACGTCTCCTGTGTCATCCCTTGCTGTTAAAGGGGTTCTGCAAACCCTGAGTAGGAGGCTGATCCTGCACACAGGTGCAAGATCCCTCATGCCTACAAACTGCCTGAAGAATTTTAGTGTGACAGCTTATGCCAGTGAAGCTGAGAGCTTTTTTTAATTGCTCTAAAAATGGGCTATAAACGGTCTTTCACTTACTTCTCTTAGAAGAACATTAAGTTATTCACAGCTTTTAATCACCTTGGAGTTGTAGCATCTCTGTAATTTCTCACTATGTTCTCTCATGTAGCATGGATCAGAAAAGATATGTTTCTCCATCAGGAAGTGCGGAGGATTTCTTTCCAGAGTTCTTCATGACACAACCAACATGATTTAGTGAAGCCATTTACTACGAGCATCAGACTTACTTTTATACTATTTCTAACTTGTTCACACGCTTCTAATTCTATTAGTATTGTCAGACACTTCTTAAACTATTATTATTGGTTAATAAAACTTATGAGCATATTTCTACACATTCTAATTGGTTAAATCTCTTCACAATGCTGCAGGTTCTGGTTGGCCTGTTACACCTGTTGTTTTAGACCTGTTTTCTTCTCTTGTTTAATTTTTCTCTGCTTGCACCAAGGTCTTCTCTTGCATGCCTTCTCATGAGAATAGTTAGGTCGAATTGCCTTTGTATTTCTCTCTGCATACTTTTCCCATGAGAAAGATTAGGCTGCAGAACTTGTCCTCTCATCAAAAGCTGAGTTGTGCAGGGGGCTTATTGCCCTCCAAAAATCTTATAACTCTGAAATTTTCCAGCAAGGAAGAGCTTTAGGTTCCTGTAGGTATTTATAGGAGGGAGAAAGTGCTTTGCTCTCCCTGCCATGTCTCTGAGAATCCACTACAATTTATGGCAGAATCCATTGCTGATTGAGGGGCCTGTCTGGGCTCCACCTCGCTACTATGTGCACTGGCAACACGTTTGGAGAGCAGACAACAAAACTTTTAAAGAGGGTAACAGGATGTTGTGCTCTTTTGCTCAAACAGAAGACATTATAACATCGAGGATATCTGAACCAGGCAGGGGCTTCACTTCCACCAGCTCTGAAATAGCCCTGACATCATGCACAAAATATAGCTCTTGTTTTTGTGATTTTCTAAAGGTCACTGCAATAATTTAAGTTGCTGCTATTCCCTTGCTAGGGTTAAATCTTGTGTTCAGAAGAGACTTTGCCAGGTGGGGCAGCCGCCCATGTTGCCCAGCACCATGGCCAGGGCTGGCTATCCATATGGGCTCCAGCCTCAACCCTGATGTATTAAGCAGCCCTGCAAGGCTGGCACAAGATACTTAGTAGAATGCTTACGGCACTGTTGTGTTCCACCAGGACACTGAAATCAAGTGACTAGAAGGATATTTAAGACTAAGGAGATGAAATTCCCAGAAACTGGCACATAACAATAAAACTCAGAGGAGATAAAAAAATAGTCCTGTTTCATGCCATACCAGCACTTAATACAAGCCACATTTCTTCAAACTGAATTTTCCTTCAATGCTAAAATAAGTACTGCGCACACCACATCATCCCTCCACATTGCCACTCACCCACATGAACCTTAATAGGGACAAATTTGTTACTCCAAGCAGAATTTAACTGAATAAAACAAAATTAATTGAAATAAACAGAAAGAAGGTTCACAGAGGCACTGATCTTATTTCTGTTGTGAAGTTGGTGTGATGCTGCTCAAATTTGCATGTAAATAGCTACTTCCTTTATACAAATATTAGAGCTTTATTGACCTCAAAGAAAATGCTGTTGATCAGAGCTGTGGGAAATAAATGAATTATAATGACACAAAAATCCCCTGGAAAAGGAGAAAAACTGGAATGATGCTTCCAAAAGCTCGAGTTGCAGAATAATGAAGTAAAATTACATCTGCAACTAAATGAAGACAATGCAGTCTCAGGAGAACACTGAAAAAATTATATTCTTTATAAATATCATCTGAAAGTTGATGGGAGAACTGTCAACCCATGGTCTGTAACAAAGGCAAATATAAACAGTACATTTTTAAATTGAACAGTACATTCAGGACGGAAACAGAGCAGATCTTTAGTGAAACAGGAAAGAAGTGTACCACTTAAATAAAACGTGTTTGTTTTTTTTTTTTTTGCCACAAATGAGAAGATATATATTAAGGGTTTTAGTAGTGTGTGTATTACCATGACATCAACTAATCATTAATACTGGTTTAAAGACATACTTGCATTTAGCCCTAATATTTATTTCAAATTTATTTATTTCCAATTATATGTACTGATGAATTTATACAAAATGCATATTAGAAAACATATGAAAAGAAGGAGAAGCTTCTATGTAGACATACGTTTAGGACACCTCAGTTAGTTTGTGACTTGATTTCTCCATATCCTCATACATGTGGTTTTCACATTGATTTCTCATATCCCTTTTTTTTCTAATATATTTTTGTACTGAAACTCAGCATAACCTAGATTTGAATAGGAGCAGATATTTGGGCTGTAGAATTCTCCTGCCTGTTTTGTTGTTTTTTTTATTGCTCTGCGGTAAGATATTGGATGTTTTATTTCAGAAATTTATCCTCAACACAAGACAGCTTGTATTTCCCATCCTCTCTGTCTGTTCCATTTAGGACCAAATAATGTATTCAGATTTGTTCTAATCCTTAATGGCCATTTAATTTAAACATTTTTGCAAGTAGCAATTGAATATTAGCAGATGATAATAAAACTAATTCTATAATTCTTCAGGACTCCATTATGGCCTACTTATCAGCTAGGTTTTTACTGGGGGAATCCCCTGCTGCTACTATAGAGGACAGGGTGTTAAATTTTCAGGGCCATTCTGTTGCATCAGAAACCTTGGCACTGGTAGAAACAACATGCAAAACATTTGTTAACTCTACTTTTTGCATTGATTTTTATATTAATTATAAAATCTTTCTGAGACATGGGCTAAGAATTGATGAAAATTGAGATAGAGGTCAAAGTCCAGGCACATTTCTCCTCTGCAGCAATGTGGGCTGTAAGCTGCAAAGATGCATGGGTGTAAGAAGGCAGTGAGATGGGAGATGGTGAGAGCAGAGGGTCTCTCACGGTGAGATTGCTAAACCAGGTGGATGTTATATCACCCTAAAAAAGGGGTTTTTTAGGCTAAGTCTGTAATGTGTGAGTGTGTTTTACTATTTTGAGATCTTTTGTAGTTCAAAGTGGACTATGTGAGAAAATAGAATAGTTTCTTAAGGACTTTATGACTTCCAGCTATTACAATATCACCATAAAATTTCCAATATCTTTTTGGGACTAATGAAATTTGTATTGTACTATAATTTTTCACCCACTTCCATGTATTTCATTCATTTTGGTGAATTTTATTCAGAACCCAGGAAGAAAAAGCCACGTGCTCCCTGCTATTTTAACATGTGTAGACACAGCTTGCATAAGCTGCACAAAAACACAGAAAAGAGTTGGTGTTTTGAGTAAAAACCAAAATCACAGTTCCCTGAAGTTCTGTTAGCCAGGAAATGGTACTTCTGTGAGCTGCTGCCTTCCAAGCCACATTTTGGGGGACTGTTGGTTGTTGACTCTCTCACAGATGAACAGGCTGAGGTTCTGATGTCATTAGTTCTTCTCTCCCTCTTGATCCTCTCTACCTCTTTAAAGCAAATGTGTAAATGGTAATAGCTCTTGAAAAGCATCATCCTTACAGTGCCCTTATATTCACATGCCCTTAAGCTTATATGCAATATAAAACAAAAATACCAGCAGTTAAAAACTGTTATCTGAAAGATGAAAAAACAGTTTTACAGTGATGGTTGCTCTGTAGAAAGTATTTAAGAGGGTTTTTTTTCCCCTGCCACCTTTTAAGCAAACTTCTTGGTATCTTTTAAAATTCTTTGAACTACTTCTCTGCATAGCATTGTTTAATACATCATACACTGAGGATCAAGACCTCATATGAAAACAGAGATTCGTTTAGATTTAGCCAGAAAAGTTACTTTAAGAGCTTCTTGAGTCCCTTTTGAGAATTGACCTGATTCCCACATCATTTTACTCAGAAGCATGATCAAAACCTCTTAAGAACAAGACACAGTCTAATTGGCATACCTAAAATTCTTAATTATGACTAGGAGACAGCAGCTTATTTTAAGAATATGGTTTCAAATATTTTTTTTCTTTTTCCAAGAATGTGTTGTAATTGTTAGCTATCTCTTTGAAAAGTCCATGAAAACTTTAGCAGTTCAGCTTCAGACTTGTTTTTTTTTTGAAATTAAATTATTCTGTTTCCCCAGAAAATATGAATTACTAATGTTTAACTCAGCAGGTGTAAAAAATCTTGTTTCTTCATGTATTACTGAATATTTCATAACCAGGTTTCAGAAAAGTGTTTGATTTCAGGTTTTCCATGAATAATAGCCTTGGTAATAGGACTGAAAACCTCAGTCTTCTGACTGCCCTAATATCTCTATATGCAGTCAGAAATGCACACTTATGGCTGTGATGGTAGCGATTCACAGAGTTTCATGATGCTACTTCAAACACTTATTTATCTGCAAAGTCAGATACTCTAATTGCCGTGGGAGGCCTCTATCTCAGATACCTTAATATATGTGAAGATCAGACATCTTGCCTAAGAGAGTCAAGAAGACTGGCCATCTGCCTTGCCTGCAGGTGGTGTCAGAGCACTTCCATGTGGTAATCCATCCTTGCCCT
The DNA here is from genome assembly GCA_013400695.1 of Neodrepanis coruscans. Lineage (NCBI taxonomy): Eukaryota > Metazoa > Chordata > Aves > Passeriformes > Philepittidae > Neodrepanis > Neodrepanis coruscans. Next base: position 27,338 of record VYZS01001954.1, on the reverse strand, counting down.
CCTACCCCCATATCTCTCTGTGACCCAAAGGTAACTGGGAAAACTTACTATCAGCACTGAAATATAAATTACTTTAACTGACAATGACCTCATGAATCCAACTTGATGGTTTAACATAGTCTACTATAAACACTTACAATGTTGTCTTTCTTTTTTTTTTTTACATTTTTTCATCATAAAGTTGTTTTGAAGTGCTACTTTTTTTTTTTTGTTTCAGGCTGAGAGATAACTTAGATTGTTGGAAAAGGAGTCTCTCTGCTGTTGTCTGACAAAAACCTGATTTTTCTTCTGTGGAATAAAACTTTCTTCTGTTTATTATGCAGCTTCCAAGACCTAGATTGGTCAACCTATTGGTGTCTCATGACTGTACCTGTCCTGCTAAAACATGAGGTGCTCTCATGGTTGAAGGTCTAACAGAAGTTGCACCAAAATATTCACAAAGAAAAATTAAAATTACAGGTGAATTACTCTAAACACTTTCAAATAGCAAGTCCTCTAAAACAGTCCTTGTACACTTCTGTATGTGGAGGTTCAGCCTATTCTCAATAGATAGGTTTGTTTGCTTTCATTATCTTTCACGGACCCCTTAGGAGTAGTGTAGGGACTTACGCAAGGACTCACAGATGGGTGGTGAAAAGACCCCTTAGAAAAATTTTCTAACCTCCCTTTCACAGTTAAGCTGAAGTTTGTTTTTGAGGCAAGTGATTTTCAACAGTGTGAATGAAGGGAAGACTTACTTGTATGTAATACAGGCACAACCAAGACAAATATATGTGGCAAGCTCTAAGAGAAAATAGGTTTGGTTAACACATAAAAGAAGCTTTTAAGTATGTTTTCACAGATGAACAAGGGAAGGAGGAGATTTTGTGAATTATGAACCTCTAAACAGATAACAGCTCAATGGAATAACTGAGAATTTTGAGAAATTTGTTGGTAGAAAACAAAAAGTGATAAATACCATAGACAGAATGCAAGAGACATAGTGAGGCTTGTGAAATAAATTAAATTTATTATACCAAATAAACATCATAAATCATAATGTTGGAAGGGACATTAAGAGTTTCCCACCCAGACAGATTAATTTTTCCTTTTGCGTGTTTTTCTAACTTTCCTAGAAACCTTGAATAGTCATTTCAGTGCTCTGCACTTACTAGAAAGATTTTCCACCTATTCAGTTTAATTTTTCTGTATACTTAATAATATTTCTTAATAATCCTTTTTATTTTTATTCCCTTACTGAAAGTTAATCACACGCCTTTTCTAACAACAGCTGATTTTCATAGCGACCATGTTGCTACAGTATGGAAAAATAATCAAGATCCTTCTCTGCCTCTCATAAAAGTGCCTTTTCTCTAATTCATACAAGTTTTCTAATGATAATTCAAAGCCAAATTCCACTTTCGGTGACAGCAATATTTTGCTCAAATGCCTGCAGTCTCGAAGAAGAGGGAGGGAAGAATTCACTGGAGGAATTGAAGCTTGCAATTTATGAACAATTTTCGAGAAGAACAGGAAATGGATTTAAAGCATCTTTTCACAATTCTAATAAGAAAAGTCATGAAGCTTATGAAACTTTGGAGGATGTATAATGAAACATAATCCTTCAAGGTTGTGACCTCCTTTCTCAGTTTGCATGTAACTTTAATAGGAGTCAAGCACAAAGTGGGATAAGAAATTAAATGTACTAGATTAGAGGCTTTTAAAAGTCCTTTTCCTTGATCATAAATCTCTTCCTAGCATTTTCAGTTGTTGAATATGAGTGAATGAGTGAATGAGTGTTGAATATGAGTGAATCAGTGTTGAATGAGTGTTAAATATAATAGTTCTTACTTGAGGACTACATGAGATATTTTGCATGCAATTATTTCTCTACCTTGTCATTAACACAGAAAATATTTGAGGTACTAAACAAGAGGTGTATGCTGTACCATAGATGTGCTGTGTCATTGCACTAAGGCAAGTTTACTTATTGAATTGCTCTGCTAAACATGTCCAGGGTTACTGGTAATAACTGAGAAAATAACCAGAAGAAAGAGAGGTGTCTCGCCTTTACAAGAAGATACCTTCAGATTGTATAGGATGAAGCTTATAATACATATACATAAATAGCACTCTGAGAGTCTGTGAAATTTGTCCCCTATCAATTTTTCCTACTTTTTGTATGAATGAAATGAATGGAAAATCACCAGAAACAGGATAAGATATATTGTGTTTAAAGAACATGTCCTGGTGTGACTGGGAAGTGAGGAAGAAACCTTCAGGAAAATTGGAAATGGAAAATTGTTCTGCCATAGCATGGAAAAGAAGGCAGAGGAGTGTTGCCTTGAGTGAGTTTTTCTGTCTTAAAGCTATATTAAATCCTTCCTCTTTATAGGTTATCAATTATATAGTCAGTAATTTTCTCTTATGGTAATAAACCATAAGACAAAATGACAGAGAGAGCAGGATCCCTGGGACAGGGATCTTTAGATTCTAGGATTCAGGGAATTTTAGATTCTAGATGAAGAGGGTCTGCTGTGCTCTATAACAATAATTTTCTTTTTTCGTTGCTACACTGCTTACATTCAGTAGTCTTGGGTTCACATTGTGGGTTAGAAAATAAAACCATTTTCTCCCCCTATACCCCCATTCCCCGCTGGCCGCGGGCTCCGGGGCTGGGGCCGTGCCACGCCCACACGGCGCCGCGGGCGCTGTGGGGCCACGCCGTGGTCACGTGGCACTGAGGGCATCACCATTACCGGATATGCACTTCTGGACTGTGGGGCCGGCGTTGCTTCTGGTCTGGGCTGCGGGCGTGGGGACCGCCCTGCGGGGCCGTGGCAGCATGGCGCTGTGGCCGCGCGGCACCGGGGCCAAGGCCGCATGGCGCTGAGGGCGCCGCCATTACTGGATATGCACTTCTGGCCTGTGGGCCGGCATTGCTTCTGGTCCGGCCCAGCACTCCCATGAGCAAGCGGGGGGGGCGGGGGAGGGGCTCGGGAGCTGATTGTCCAATCAGAGGAAAGCCGGCCCCCTGGGGCCCATCTGCGCATGCTCAAAGAGGGGTCCCCTATAAAAAGGGGAGAGCGGGCACCATCTTTCTCTTTCTGCTCTGGACGTGACTGTGGTAACATCGCTACTCGTCTTCGCACTGAGACTAACCTCCACATGTGGACAAATCCGCGATTAAGCGGCGGCAGCCCGGTGTGGTATTCCCTGGGAGTGGACTCTTTCGGGGTCGTGTTTTCTTGTGGTATTTCCTGGGCGGTGGACTGCTCTTTCGGGATTGCATTTTCTCGTGATTTCCTGGGGGTGGACCGCTTCCTCGGGGGTCGTGTTTTTTCTTCTGGTATTTTCCTGGGGGGGCGGATTAACGATTTTTCCGCAGCCATAGCCCGGTCTAAAGGCCACATCTTTCCATCAGCACTGAAATCCTTTCCCGGGGTTGGGGAAGGGAGGGGGAGTGGGGCTCGCAGTTTCTAACTGACTGAGTGTTTTTCTTCAGAAAGCCGAGAGGAGGCTCATGCTGCTGTAGGTCCTCAGGTTGGTCGCAGGCCTTCTCTAATTATCCCGGAACCCTCAACAGAGAGAGACCAGCACTGTTCCAGAGCGTTCCCATCTCAACACGGGCCCTGGGAAGGCTTAATTTGTCTGTTTTTTGCACTTTATTGTCGGTTTTCTGTGTGTGTGAAATAAACTGTAAAAAAACCCACACAAGTAACACAGATGGCCCCCAGGGGGCCGGCTTTCCTCTGATTGGATGATCAGCTCCCGGGCCCTGCCCCCCCCACTTGCTCACGGGAGTGCCGGGCCTGACCGGAAGCGACGCCGGCCCCACAGGCTGGAAGTGCATATCCGGTAATGGCGGTGCCCTCAGCGCCACGTGGCCACAGCGCGGCCCCTGCTCCAGCGCCCGCGGCCGGCAGGGAATAGGGGGAGGGGGGGAAAATGGTTTTATTTTCTATCTCACAACAGTAGATTACACCTGAGGTATGGCCAATGCCATCAGATCCTTTACAGATTTCAAATGAAGTCTCAATAACAGGGAAGTGGAAAAAGATCAGAAGGAATGAGCCAGTTTAGACTTAAGAAGCAGAAGACATTTATACCATTCAATCCTGTTCAATATTTACAGACCACAGCCACAAAATTTTGTTTTCCAGTGTTTTATTGTAACAATAATCTTTCAGTGTCTCCAGCTGAAAAAAAAATTATGCCAAGGCACTGTCATTCATCCTTTTTATCTTGTATAGCACCTCCTGTGCCTGCTCCTGTGTAATAAGAAAGACTAGTATTTTGAAGAGATTGTCAGACAGTATGTTTTAATCACTGTAAATTTATGTTGCAGATGTTGTTGGGTAAATCACTCTGTAATTTTGCACATATAGATACTTTCACCTCACTTTTTCTGAAGGACACGCAAAAAGGTGCTTCTGGTGAATGGTGCTTCTTGTGTATGAGGCTGATATTTCAAATCATGGCTCCCCCTCAAAGTATCAGGTAGGCAGGAAGTCTCTTCACCTAGGGTTGTTAAAAACAACACTAACTGCAGCATGGTGGATTGTGCTTCCTGACAGGCGACGCAGGGCATTGACACAGGGGTCTGTGACAGCCCCAGTCGTTTGAAATGGAGCAACAGCAACCACGTTTTCTTGACTTGTTGTGTTTGTTTTTTGTCTTTTTTTTTTTTTTATTTCTGGGCTTTGCCTGGAAAAAAAGTCATGTTCTTTTTTCTTATATTTGTATATATGTTGTCACTTGCATTTTTAATATTCTTTCTTGTTTCTAAATTTCTTTCTAGTTTTCTAATTTCTGAAATATAATTATTTATATGATCATAGAAAAGGAAAAAAGAGGTTTATTTCAGTTTCTTAATATTAATGTGAAAAACAAATGACTGCTCTATGAGAAAATAGTATTTTTTAAGTAGTTGAGCAGAGTTGGTAGCACTTTGCTAATAAAGCAGTGAAGTTACTGCATTGATTATTAGAAGAGAAAATTGTGAAAGTAAGAATTTCTTAAGTATTTGGCCAGCAGACACAGAAGCTATTGGAAAATTCTTCCATTGTGTTCTCTAAGGAGGCCAACACTGAGTGCTTTTAAGTATTTAATGTAGTTTTATCTATTAGAGGCAAAATTTTTCATTGTCAGTACAAACACACAGTACATTATCAATGAAAACCTTAATTTGAAGAAAGAGCAATTTAGATTTCCCATTTTATTCTTTTGGTAAAGGCTGGATAATTACAATAAATTAAACAATTAGCAAGCTCAGCTTCTTCAAAACTAAATAAAAACAAACCACTTTTGGGGTAATGAAAATGTTCTCTTTGCCTTTTTCTGTTTATTTCTTCAATCTTTCATATAATCTTATCAAGTTAAGTTGCTTAACAGAAATACAAAAATACATTGATTAATGTATTTTTAGTTGTATGTTATAATAGCTCCTACATTTCATATGAAAAAGACAGCCTGTTACTAAAAAAATTTTAGGGTTAAGATTATAATTAAACAAGGCTCAGAGTAGAACCAAGCAAAATTTTAACTTGGCTTCAGTGTCCTCGATCAAAAAGAAAAACAAAATCAAGAAAAGTAATTTTTATAATTTATCAGAGCCAAGAGTTGTGAAAAGTACCTACAAGATCTGGGTTGCTCATTTATAGCTTTTTCTTTACATACATATTACTACAGATTTTGAAAGTTTTGTAAGTGTATGTGAGATGGCGTGTAGACTGAGCCACGCTTATTATATGAAGTAAAAAGGGGAAATAAGATTTAATTAGAAGTGTGTGTTTTTGTCTTGGATAGTTCTTGGTATCAGAACTGAACATTTAGAATAGATATTAGGAAGCATTTCTTTATCAAGAGAGGTGGTCAAACACAGAAACAGGCTTCCTAGAGAGGTGGTCAATGCCCAAAGCCTGTCAGTGCTAAGAGGTTAAGACAATGCCCTTAACATCATGCTTTAATTTGCTCAGTCCTTTGTCAGGCAAGTGGATTAGATGATTGTCGTAGATCCTTTCCAACAGAAAGAATCTATTGCAGTCTACTCTGGTCTAGCCCATTCTGCCACAAGGAGTGTGTAGGAGTTGAATTTCTCAACTGGTCTGTTTTGGTGTTTATGTATTGAAGGTATTATATCTAACATATAAGAAATTTTATTTTCATGTTAAACATTTTTTATCAGAGCTTATCTATGGGCTTTTCCACTTCAATTTTGCTAATGAGTTAATTATTTCTGGAAGTTTTTAAATGTTTGCTATGACAGTTCCAGCCAAGTGCTGAAAATAACACCTAAACTCTATGAAGCAAAACACAAAAAATGCAGAGAAAATTAGCCAGAAGATCAAACAGGAAAAGAAAAATTTCTAAAGCTTTATAGGATGGCCAATTCATTTACAATGTCCAAGCTAATGAGTTATTGTACTTACTCAGCTGGACAACTCCCTGTATTTTAATTTTAAGGATAAATAAACAGGTTGTAAGGAATTTTCTAGGGAAGAAAGGAATGACAGGACAAACAGAAAACTGAAAACCTACTGAGTACACAAAAGTGGTCAGGAATAGCATTTTAATTTTTCACAACACTCCTTGCAAAAAACCAAAAAAGTCACAGGGCCAGCAAGTTTCGTGGTTTGTGGTGTGGATGGGATGACATTTTCATGTCCTGTTGCTGAGATGGTCTGGCCTCAGTTAGCCTTAAGACCTGGTCTTTCAGAATTCTGCCTCCTGCATGGTGCTGTGATAATACAGGTCCCTGGGAAGGAGGAGCACTTACAGGAAAGGCCAGTTTCTGTTATGAAAAGGTGGTGCAGATCCCATGGTCCCCATGTCCCTGAACTCAGCAGGGGAAATGGGAGGCATAAAGAAATAAAATGAGGCTGACCTTCTGTGGGAAGGGTACAGAGGGTTAGTCCTGCTGATTTAGCCAGCATGTTGCTGCTTGGTGCTTAGATGCTGTCAGTACGTTTTCTCTTTTCTGGGATTCAGACCCTGATGAACCCTATCATTGGTAATGAAGTCTAGAATTGCTCCTGATCTCTGGTGATGTGAATTCTACTAACACAGCTTTTAAAGAACACTACTCACAAGCCAAGGTAATCTTAGAGATGTCTCCTGCAGATATCCTGAATTGCGATGAAGTATTAATCTTTCTTTGCTTCTCCAGTGCTTCCCACAAGGGCTCAAAAATTTTTTAATAAGATGATCAAAAAAATTCCCCTAGGAAGTCTGTCAGGAAGAGAGGGAATGTTTTTTGGTGATATTAGAGTGTGAAAAAAATCAAAATCTTCTCAGTCACTCAAAAACAAGGCAGGATCCTCCTTGATGTCAATTAAAATAAAAAGTTTATTCTCACTTCCTAGGCAGAATGACTTTTCCAGATAGCTGCTTTTTCTAGCCACACTAGGCCAAATCCATATTTCTTTGTTTACCATGGCCAGCCAGTATGTCACTCAGGCCACTTCTTCGATAACTTTTCAAAAGATCAGGAATGTCAAGGGATATAAATTGTATTAGCCTAGAGTTGTCTTGTTTGACACAAACAGGAAATCATATGGTACAGATCTATATTACATCATGGAGCCCTATACAAAAATAACTGAGACAGCTATGAGGGAAAATTGAAGAGTCTTTATATGCTCTTCAAAACACAATTATTTTAGTCAGAATAAATAGACATATAAAACTGTTTCAGCCCCTCTTCCTTGGCTTCCTTTATGAGGCAGTATTGTTTTACATAATGCCTAGAAATTTTATAACATGCAACAGCAGGAAATCTAAACAAATTACAGATTAAATAGCCTAAATTTGTAACTGTAAGCATGGCATAAAATAATTTAATGTCTTCATTAATCTCATTCTATGAATTTCTGCCAGTGAAATAGTATTTAAACAGAAAACCCCATTCTGTTTCTGTCTTTTTGCTATGTCTTGCTTTTTAACATACAGAAAAATCTTGAAATGCAACTGGATTGGATTCAACCAATGTTATTTGCTACATGTGCTTGTTTTTCTGGTTTTTATCGGCCCTGGGCTAGATCCTTCAGGCTTGGTGACTCAGGGAAATCAGGGAAATGGATGTGGCCAGACATGCTAAGGGGAGAAGAAGGCAGGATCAGAGGAAGAGAAGATCAATGGGGACATATCCAGTTCTTCAGTTACTTTTACAGGAATGGGCCTGCAGTCATGTTCCAACGGGGGTGACTGAAAATAGAAGCAGCTTTCTCAGGAGCTTCTGAGGTAGAAAAAGCAGCTTTGGTTCTACTTCTCAAATGAACTGTAAGAAGCTGATTTGGACTTGGTCTTATATTTAAAAGAAAAAAAAAAGGGTTTTGTTCCCTCACCATCTCTGCACCATCCTTGACAACTGCAACTGTGGAAAGCTGTGTTGGTTTTTGAGCACTTCTTATTGCGCAACTCACATCTTGGGAAAACACCCAGTTCTTTCTCTTCTTGAACAGGCTTTTGTCCCATCCCTAAGCCCCTTCCCTTGCCATACACATCGGCTGTTGAAAAGTTTCCTCTTATTATGCAGTGTTTAGCATAATAGCAATAGATTTTCCTGCTGTGTATTACAGTATTGAAGACATTTAAATATTATCCACAAAGCTGAACATTTTTATAATCACCTCTTCTGTTCTCTTTAGCAACTCAAAATAATTCCTGAGTTCAGGCAGCTAATATTCTCCTGTTTAAGTGTTTCCGAAAGCATTTCAATTTTGTGCACACTAAGTTTTCCTTCACACTTTCCTCTTCCATCCTTGTCATTCAATGTTCCAGTCCAATGATTTTTCCATTTTTGTTTCCAGTGAGCTAATTTTAAAGTTCCAAATCACTCTTTACATTTATATCCTCTATTCATTTATTTTATTTCCGTTTTTTCTTTTTTTTTTTTTTATGTCATTATTCATACTAGAATATACCACTATCTTTCAATTTGCAAGTTACATCAAAGTCAGGGTTTTTTACTCCATGGATCTGCTACCTTTATTTTTTTTCTGAAACAAGCGTATTTTTTCTCCCTTTTTGATAAAAAAATCAAGAATTGCCAAACATAAATTTGCTCAGAAGAGCAAGTCTGTTGACTTTTTCTTCCATATTCTATATCTTCCAAGGATGAAAAATGGGTATGTACAGCCCATCTTTTCTTAAATCAAAATTCATTTGAATGATTTCTTTTGCAATTTATGCTGTATCTTCAATGAATATGGATCAATAACTTTAATAAACTAGTATTCAGGTTCATTTCCAGACCAGTTGGAGAGGACAATTACCATTTTCCTAAGAGAACGGGGAAAAATTACTACTATACAGTGGATTTACAAATTCTCTTTTCCAGACATATCCTGAAGGCACAACAGATATTTCAAACACTAAGGAGCCCTAGCATTAACTACTCTAAGAGTGAATTTTAACAATTAAGTTTTTAGCTCATAAAATAATGTTAAGCAAATGCAGAACACCAAGCCAGGCGCAGGAGTGCTGGGAGAACATTTCAAAATGAGAGGACCTCAAGGGAGAAGGACAGATAGAAGCATGATGAATTACCCACTAGCAACAACAAATCATATGTAAGAGATGCACCTGTGAGAAAAGGCTAATGATTGTAATTGTTTCAAAACCCAAAGGCGGAAGGAAATCTTGCCTCAGACTCTACTTTATTGCTTATTTATTTCTATGCCTAAGTTTAGAAATTGAGGTTTTTTGGGTTTTTTTTTTGTTTGGTTGTTTTGTTTTGTTTTGTTTTGTTCTAGGTACAGAAAAGACCCCTATGCTGCTTCCAGAAATGCTTGAGATCAAAAGATTGAGTGTTCTGAAAGAACTGAAGTGCTGTAAATTGGAAAAAAAAATGCATCGTATTGATAATGCAAGATTATAGCTCTTTAAGTTTTACTTGTTTATGTACATGGTTTTTCCTTCCGTGAAACAGTAAGATTATCAGATTTAAAAATAGGTAGCACAAGACTTTCAAGAGTTACCTGATATGAATATATTACTCACTGTATTTAGCTTGTTTGTTTGTGAATAGACCATGAAGAAAACAAACATAGTTGTTATTCAGAACTGATCACAAAATAATCACTGAATATAAATCTTCTATCCGTGAACATTTCCTTGAAGCTTGTCTGTTTGCAATACATGGTTGGTCACTTGAAACATAAGTCTTTGTTAAGCTTCTTCAGCTGACATAAACATTTCTGTTGTAGTGCCAATAATAATAAAAAAAGTTCTGTCTCAAAGGGCATTCAGCATTTAAAAATGTATTATTCATAGCATTAAACTCATTAATTTCTTGTCCTTCAAAAGATTAATTATTATTATGATAGTTATAATAGATTATAAAAGATTAATAATATTAATAATAATAATGAGATGCTTCATGAGTTTTGCCAAAAAGAAATAGAATCCCCCAGTAAAAGATAATTCCAGTCTCCAGGCCTCAGCTGCTGAGGACAGTACTATTTCTCAGCTATATTGCTAAAGAAAGGTAGGATGGATTAATTTCTTCACAGGATCCATGCTTTGGGTCCATTCTGTCCTTCTTCTGGGACTCTTCTCATAAGCAATCCTTTGGGCCCACCACTCCACGTGGTTGGCAGAGAGGACACCATGCCCCAGCAATACTTTCATGCTCACTGTATCTCCCCTCTTAACCCTTTAGTCCACAAGATGGCAAGTGAGGGAGATCTATACAGCATTGTTTCTGAAACCAAGAGGAGCACTGGGAAGGGATGCATTTCCTTGCGTAGGTTGAGGACTCTAAACTGGTAAAAGAGCTGAAGGTGTGCAGCTGACCATGCTTAATGCATGGAGAGTACATATTTTAGTCATAAAATCAATCCTCAAAAATATGTGGTTTTACAGAATATATTTATATAAGTTGTTCATTTTGTGTACTGTTTATGTGCCGCTGTTTCTTATGTCACTCACTGAAATTTTCTCTGTAACAGAAATATATTTTTTTGCTTGACTGACTTTGTAGAAATATAACTGAATGCTGAATGAAGGTTTTGGTGGTTTGGTTTTTGGTTTCTGTTTTGTGGGGTGGTTTTTTTGTTGTTTGGTTGGGGTTTTTTGCTTGGTTTTTGTTTCTGTTTTTTGTTTGTTTGTTTTTTCGATTTTTTTTTTTTTT
>VYZS01001954.1:0-15743 GCA_013400695.1 Neodrepanis coruscans | reverse complement strand
GTGAACATTTCCTTGAAGCTTGTCTGTTTGCAATACATGGTTGGTCACTTGAAACATAAGTCTTTGTTAAGCTTCTTCAGCTGACATAAACATTTCTGTTGTAGTGCCAATAATAATAAAAAAAGTTCTGTCTCAAAGGGCATTCAGCATTTAAAAATGTATTATTCATAGCATTAAACTCATTAATTTCTTGTCCTTCAAAAGATTAATTATTATTATGATAGTTATAATAGATTATAAAAGATTAATAATATTAATAATAATAATGAGATGCTTCATGAGTTTTGCCAAAAAGAAATAGAATCCCCCAGTAAAAGATAATTCCAGTCTCCAGGCCTCAGCTGCTGAGGACAGTACTATTTCTCAGCTATATTGCTAAAGAAAGGTAGGATGGATTAATTTCTTCACAGGATCCATGCTTTGGGTCCATTCTGTCCTTCTTCTGGGACTCTTCTCATAAGCAATCCTTTGGGCCCACCACTCCACGTGGTTGGCAGAGAGGACACCATGCCCCAGCAATACTTTCATGCTCACTGTATCTCCCCTCTTAACCCTTTAGTCCACAAGATGGCAAGTGAGGGAGATCTATACAGCATTGTTTCTGAAACCAAGAGGAGCACTGGGAAGGGATGCATTTCCTTGCGTAGGTTGAGGACTCTAAACTGGTAAAAGAGCTGAAGGTGTGCAGCTGACCATGCTTAATGCATGGAGAGTACATATTTTAGTCATAAAATCAATCCTCAAAAATATGTGGTTTTACAGAATATATTTATATAAGTTGTTCATTTTGTGTACTGTTTATGTGCCGCTGTTTCTTATGTCACTCACTGAAATTTTCTCTGTAACAGAAATATATTTTTTTGCTTGACTGACTTTGTAGAAATATAACTGAATGCTGAATGAAGGTTTTGGTGGTTTGGTTTTTGGTTTCTGTTTTGTGGGGTGGTTTTTTTGTTGTTTGGTTGGGGTTTTTTGCTTGGTTTTTGTTTCTGTTTTTTGTTTGTTTGTTTTTTCGATTTTTTTTTTTTTTTGGTGACGGACTGATCTAAAGTAATGGACTGTGATTTATAGTTGAGAATCACCTCATATTCACACACCTGGGAGAAAAAAAGTTGCTGTCTTACATGAGTCCAGAAGCTGCTGGTTCACCAGGCTGAGGTGCCGGAAGGAGTACTGCAGAAACTGAGACATTTGCTGTCCTGTGCCCCTAAGAAGTAGTACCACTGTGTTGTGTGCTTGGATACACGGAACAGATGGTTGGGGGTACTCAAGATACCTGGGAAGGAAGTGTCATCCTTTGGGTCAAAGCAGTCCCTCCTCTCTCACTGTCTGCAATATGAGAGAAAAAAGAAGAAGCATGTTCTTTGTGCGTTGAATTCTATGTGATTAAACAGCTATACTTCTGTAATTTTTCTCTTATGTCATATTGAGAATAACTAAATAATGCTGTATACACTCTTACGAAAATTCATCAATCATTCCCAAGGAGAGAAGAGTGCCAGTGGTTCTCTGCACTCTTTCTGAATGACTAGTCTGTGAGGTCACAATATCTTGCAGTGTGCACAGTGTGCTACATTAAATTTCAGAGCATGAGGCAGATTGCAGTTTATGTCTATCTATGAAACAATGGCCAAGAATATTCTGGTACACTTTTCTTAAGTTGTATATACTTACCAATGCTTGTAGGATCAAAGTGCAGCTGAGATGGAGAAGAGGTCCCACAGATAATTTCTGCTATGCAGGCATAAGTCTTGCCTAAACAAATAATTTAGCAAGCAACATGGGGATTTTTCTATCAGTACCTATTCAGGTGTTACTGAAGAGTAACTCCTCAACATTTTCTGCTGGCTGAGCCATCTGTCTGACACAGCCTATGTATTATCAAATGTAATTTTATGCCAGAATATCTATATTATAATATGCTTCTAGAACAAAAGCAGATATACAGATGAGCAAGCTTACCCAGCAGAGATTTCTCATCTCCATTTTTCCCTTATTTTATGTGGGTTTTTTTTTCACATAGGAAGTCGTCAGAGTTATATTTTTCCTGATTAACACATTCCTTCATCAACTATAATTGCAACCATTAAATTAGATTGCCTCCTGTTAATCTTCCACTGCTTCAATCCTATTATGCAGAGAAATAATGTAAACTGTCAGAGTGAAAGGATGCAAGTGCCAATCTTGAAACTATAGAAAAATACTGTTTTAATAAAAAGCCTTTCCGTCACAGTGAACCTTAAAGCAATATAGAGATAGCATTTTCTCAAACCACAAGAAAATATGCATAAAAAATTGGAAATCTTTTCATTAACAGGAAGAAATAAACATCATATCAAAGCTGATGTCATTCTCACATGGATCATCTGTATAGCTCAACAAACAGAATTAGAATTAAAGGGACCCTAAGGCAAGGAATTGAAGAAGCAAATAGGAGCACTTGAAATCTTAATTTGTATCTCGATATAAAGTTTATAACGCTAGATAAAAAATAGGAACCGGAAGCATTAAGTCCCAACAGTCTAGCCAGTTTGATTAATAACTCTTCGAACAGAACTTACATTAAGACAGTCCAGAAAAGACACAGCTGGATTTAAAATGCACAGCTGCCAGGCTTGGCACATAATGGAGGAGGAATACTTCCTCTAGAGCTAACTTATATTAAAGTACCATATTAATCTTACAGTAGGTTTTAACGGCCTCATGGTCTGAGCAAATGTATTTGCTTTTGCAGTACTGAAACATTCTATACATTCTCTTCTGATTTTCATACATTTTCATTCCAAGGTTTCTCCATCAGTTTTTCCAGGACAATTTTTTTTTTCTCCTATAGGTAATCATGAAGGTATTCTCAGGCTCCCATTTGTAACTATTATTATTATTACAATAAGTACTTTCACTGCAACAGCAAAGGTTTTCTTGATTTTTTTTCAGGCTTATTCATGCTATTTCAATCTCTGAGTCCTCCTCTCCTTTGTGCATCAGCCTGGAAGTCCCCCAGGGATTTGCTAATGTCCTCAACAGCACAATTATTTCCATTGCCAAGGGGGTTGAAAAATGCTTAAATTTTCACCGTGTGTTTTTATTATCTTAATTTTTTTAATATCTAATTTCAGTAGCCACCCTCAGCACATTCTGCTGCTGAGAGCATGGGGCAAAATAAACTCAGAGCTCCTGAATTTAGGAGAGATATACTCAGGAGTGGCTATGTTTCAAAGAAGGAGAACCCTGAGTCTTGGGTAGGGACACCTGGGAGACCAAGTCTTCAGCTCTGCTGTTGAGAGCTAACCTTGAGCAGCAAAGGATATAGGTAGCAACTAGAGGGAGGCTCAGACTCATGCCTGAGGTCTGCAGTATGATGCTTTGGTCAGAGACATTTCTGGCCAGTTGTGTACATAATTTAAATGATGTAAAATATGACTGACAGTGCTTAGAAAGGATGATCACTGTGATATCAGTGGGAGAAGGAATGTCTTTAACAGCTAAGGATGAAAAGTAGCTTCTCCATGGAGAGATTTCCATTGCAGAATGTATTATATAGTCACATTCCCTCAAAGATAAGGCAACAAAACCCAGGAAAACTGGAAGGACAATAAAGATGAATTGGTGGGAGACAAGAAAAAAGAGGCCAAAAAGAGACACAGAAGTACAAGGTAGATTTGGAAGTGCCCATGGGAAAGAAAGAAAGGAAAGAAGTGGGAGAAGAAACCTTCACAGAGATGATGAAGGAAACGAAAATGAAAATATGCAAAGTGATTTAGAGAAATTGTGAAAAAAGAAAGTGTGAAAAAGTCAGAGAAAGTTGGAGCAGCCACTGAAAAGAGACATGAGGAAACTCACCACCTATGCTCGCCCAGGGGTGGGTGATGAGGGGAGCTGACACACTTGCCATGGTCAGCACCCAGCAACCCCATAGACAAGACACAACAGCAGAATTCTTATGTTCTTCTAGGCACATCCCTGGACCTCAATCCTTCCACCCTACGATGACATAAGAAAAAGCAAAGGTACTGCCTGCAGTACATGAGCAAGTCAGTACTTGCTGAGCTCCTTCCCTGTTTGTAAATGTAATCAGTCATCCACTGTTCCCAGTGCTTCCCTCAGACTACTTGTCTGTTTTAATCAATTATCCATTATATTGTCACCCTGGTAGGGGCAATATGTGTATAGCACACAGAATTTGACTGATGAGAAAAGGCTTATCTGAAGTGAATGAGGCATTTTCGTTGAAGAAATTTTCATTCTGTGTCCTTGTCTCTCAGTCTGTCATATCTCTATGTGAGATACGTTTCTAAACTATCTAATTTGGGATCTAAGCAAAAGGTGCATTCTCAATACTATGAAATATTTTCTAAACCAGTTTGTGTATACATGAAATGAATATGAATGTGGAGTGTGGAGCCTAATTAAATTACAATTGTCTCATAATTTTCATGCTAAAAGTTATGTATTTGCAATCTAATTACAGAGCAGTTTAATGATAATTGAAAAGTTATTAGTGCATCATAGAATGAAACACTTTATTTGTCCAATTTTCCCATCATTGTTTGCCTAAAAAATACAATTATGGAATTGCTTGTATGATACTCTCAAAAATATTTTTCTAAAAGGAGTTATTTGTTCAGATTTGAAAGAGTGTTTGAAAGCTTTCTTTCTCTCATCCACAAACCCTAACATTCAGTCATCCATCTAGAAACCATGAAGATTCTTCTGCTGGACAGACAGAAGAGTTCATCAGTGTGTCCTCAGGTGTTTTTTGAGATAAGTTGGAGATGGAAAGTAGAAGAGCATCTGTATATTGGGTCATAAAGTGACAAAACACAGTGACACAGTGATTTATAATATATCCAAGATATACATGGATAGATAAAGATATATATCTTTCTCAGTTTCTTTAAAAGAAACTGAGCTTTGCACTTGAGGCTAGTACTTGGAAATTGTCAGTATGAGATGCAAGTGTAGTGAGACTGACATAAGTTTGCAAGGCTGAAGCACCACAAAACTTTTCCAAATCATAGATAACTGCATACAATTTACCTATTATGCTTTGCATTAGGTTTCAAATGTTTTGAATAGCTGTAATCTTCATGGTCACAATATTAATGAGAGAACTGTTATCTAAGGGAGAAATATTTCAGGTAAACTTTATATGGCAACTCTATTATTTCTGCACTTGTTACATCTTTAGTAACTACCTTACACAGGTTGAGCTCAGTCTGTTTTTGAGGGAGGTCTGAGACTTGGTTCCCAATGGCCTTTTTTCGTGTTGGGAAAGCGAGAGCTGGTTATGAAGCTATTCAGGTCTACATGGTAAAACATGGGGATCCCTTTGAATCAATTTTTGCAATGATAAATCAATGTGAACATGTGGCAGAGACCCATTTTGTCAATAAAAGAGGAGAAAGGTCCTGGCTGAGGTCAGGACTGGGCCTATTTGCTACCAATGGATGCTGAAAAGCAGAGTCAAAAGCATCACCAATGCCTTTCAGTGGACCATGCCAAACCTCTGCTAAGAATGCTTCACCCCCGTCTCTGATCCTGAAGAAAAGCTATAAGATGCTTCTTGAACTGCAGAAAATTCCATGTTACTATCAGGCATGAATCACAGTCACAGAATTAACGAGGTTGGAAAAGTGTTTTGAGATCATGAAGTCCAACCTATGACTTAAGACCACCTCATCAACTAAACCATGGCACTAAGTGCCACATCCAGTCTTTTTTTAAACACTTCCGGGGGGTGACTCCACCACTTCCCTGGGCAGCCCGTTCCAATCGCCAGTCATTCTTTCTGTGAAGAATTTTTTCCTGGTGTCTAGCCTAAACCTCCTCTGGCATAGCTTAAAACTGTGTCCTCTTTTTCTGTCACTGGTTACCTGGGAGAAGAGACTGACCCCCACCTGTAAACCTCCTAGGCTGTAAAGGCATCTAATATATAATATATATATATATTAAAATATATAATAAATAGAAGCATATAAGCCACACAGTGCTAAATATTTTACCATGTAAATGGATGTGCTTAAAAAGAAACCCAAGCTGAATTCTTTTTACTCTTCTTGTTAAAGTTTTAGCCATGGTAAGGGAAAGACTGAAAAGAAGTACTGACAAATCATTTATTTCAAAACTGGAAAAAAAATTTTTCAGCGTTCAGAAAATTTGTACACAGAGCTATTTTAAAGTTAACAACAGAGTGATGACATCTTGGAATGAATGTTTAGAGAGTTAGAAAGCACAGGGTCAATTAGCTTCAGATGGATGACAGACATATTTTTTTAAAAAAGCTTAAGTGAGTTAGAAATCTAAATCTTCCTTTAAGACATTACTAAAGGCACTTAGGGAGACTTTTTTTCAAGGTGTGACTTGAGCTCCTGGGTCACAGATACACTTTTAAAATTGCTTAAATATAGACAGTTTTCTTTGTAAAGTAGAAATGTGAAAAATTTTAGATAGTCTTAGATGGGGAGGCTTGTAAAGAGCTTTACTGATTATTGTTGAGATGAGAATTCACGAAAATAGTATTCTTGGGAACTGCAAGACTTGGCTAAAGTCTGAGGCTGCTTGCTGATATTTCTGTTGCTCATTTCCCCAAGTAAGCAGCTGTAGAGGTAGCAGGAGCAGATGAAAATATGAGGGTCATTAACAAAAACAGATTATATTTAGATTTCACGAGTAAGGAATAAGAAAAGGAATCAGTTAGCCCAGAAATTCAAGCAAAATGTACATGTGTGTTGTGAGTTGGATGGTGGGAAGGGGGGAGGGGGGTGTCTTTTGAAACTTTTTTTCTTTCTTCCCCTGAGAGAGCGGAGCAAGTGAAACGGGTGGGCCCTGGCACCTCATAGCACAGCAAGGACAGCAGCAATGTAGGGACATGAGTGCAGCTGCCCAACCTGTGGTTCCTGATCCTGGCGTGAGCTGGGCAGGGAGCAGCTGTGCCGCTGCTGTGCTGGCCCATGGCTTGGGCCTGGGCCAGTCCCCAGTGCCTCATGGTGGGGTGTGGCAGCGGAGAGGTGCTGTGAGTATGGAATGCAGCAGGTGGAGATGGTGCCGCTCCTCTCTGGCTCCCCTCACAGCCCCACTGGGCGTGGAGAGTGGCAGGGCCAATGCAGAGCCAACCTGGCCTGGCCTGGCCCANAAGCCACACAGTGCTAAATATTTTACCATGTAAATGGATGTGCTTAAAAAGAAACCCAAGCTGAATTCTTTTTACTCTTCTTGTTAAAGTTTTAGCCATGGTAAGGGAAAGACTGAAAAGAAGTACTGACAAATCATTTATTTCAAAACTGGAAAAAAAATTTTTCAGCGTTCAGAAAATTTGTACACAGAGCTATTTTAAAGTTAACAACAGAGTGATGACATCTTGGAATGAATGTTTAGAGAGTTAGAAAGCACAGGGTCAATTAGCTTCAGATGGATGACAGACATATTTTTTTAAAAAAGCTTAAGTGAGTTAGAAATCTAAATCTTCCTTTAAGACATTACTAAAGGCACTTAGGGAGACTTTTTTTCAAGGTGTGACTTGAGCTCCTGGGTCACAGATACACTTTTAAAATTGCTTAAATATAGACAGTTTTCTTTGTAAAGTAGAAATGTGAAAAATTTTAGATAGTCTTAGATGGGGAGGCTTGTAAAGAGCTTTACTGATTATTGTTGAGATGAGAATTCACGAAAATAGTATTCTTGGGAACTGCAAGACTTGGCTAAAGTCTGAGGCTGCTTGCTGATATTTCTGTTGCTCATTTCCCCAAGTAAGCAGCTGTAGAGGTAGCAGGAGCAGATGAAAATATGAGGGTCATTAACAAAAACAGATTATATTTAGATTTCACGAGTAAGGAATAAGAAAAGGAATCAGTTAGCCCAGAAATTCAAGCAAAATGTACATGTGTGTTGTGAGTTGGATGGTGGGAAGGGGGGAGGGGGGTGTCTTTTGAAACTTTTTTTCTTTCTTCCCCTGAGAGAGCGGAGCAAGTGAAACGGGTGGGCCCTGGCACCTCATAGCACAGCAAGGACAGCAGCAATGTAGGGACATGAGTGCAGCTGCCCAACCTGTGGTTCCTGATCCTGGCGTGAGCTGGGCAGGGAGCAGCTGTGCCGCTGCTGTGCTGGCCCATGGCTTGGGCCTGGGCCAGTCCCCAGTGCCTCATGGTGGGGTGTGGCAGCGGAGAGGTGCTGTGAGTATGGAATGCAGCAGGTGGAGATGGTGCCGCTCCTCTCTGGCTCCCCTCACAGCCCCACTGGGCGTGGAGAGTGGCAGGGCCAATGCAGAGCCAACCTGGCCTGGCCTGGCCCAGCACTCACTGCTGTGATGGAGCCAGGCTGAGGCTGGGAGCCACAGCACTGCTTTGCTGCTTTGCAGCAACTCCTCCCGTGGCAGGTAGTGAGTGCCCCATGGGAGGAGAGGGCATTGCCTTGGCGATGCGCGGAGCGGGGACAGCTCCAGGCTGGTTCTATGGCACAGGCGGGTGGTGGCAGCTGCCCCTCCTGTGGTGGGCAGCAAGTGTTTCCGTGGGCAGTGCCATCAGTGCCTCCGAGTGCCCAGGTCTCCGCAGTGCTGGCAGGGAGGTGGCAGTGGCTGCAGCTCATTCCCATGGCAGGTGCTGTCTCAAGTGTTTTTGGCACCAATGCTGCCATTTCTGCCACCAATGATGCTATTTTTGCCTTGTGGTGAGATCTGGAGAGGGGCAGCGCCCAGCGCCATGTGACACCAAACCAGGCTGCTAATGGAGCTGGGTGCACTGGAAAGAGAGAAGGAGAAAAATTGAGAAGAGACACCCTATAGAAGAAGCAGAAATGGAAGTTGTCTCTCTCTCGGCTCTCTCGGCATGGGCAGCAGCACAGCATCCCCACAGCTTGAGCAGAGAACAACGTGGCTTCATACAGCAATGACAACAGTGTGGTATCTCTTCTCCTTGGGTCCCCTGGGGTTTACTTTCTTTCCTGATATTTTTTTCCAGCAGCTCCAGAATGGGACCCTCCCGCATCACCTTCCCAGCCCTTCCCATGTGGCAGCTCTCCTTCCTCTCCCTCCACAGCCCAGCAGCTGGCCCAGAGCAGCCAAGGGGTTACTTTTTTTTTTGCAGTCATCATTGTCGGGTTACTCTTTTGTTAGTGGTTTACACTCTGTATTTCATATATTTAATNAGAGGGGGAGATGTTGGCATAGCCGATGTGCTTGCCCTAGAAGAAAAAGTTCTCTAAGTTATGTGTCAGTGAGCCTAAAATCTGCTTAGGCCTCACGCTTCAAGAAACACTGAAATGAGGCCTTCCTTTGTATTCTGACAACCATAAATGAAAAATGTTATTCTATTGTCTTTAAGATTAGTAGTATGCCAACCAATCACATAAACTGTAGGGGTGCACGATCGAGACCCCTCAGCCAATGACTTTGTGAAATTCATCGCGTGATCATACAAAAAACATATAAAAATCTGTGTTATGATGCAATAAACTATTCCTTGCTTTCAACATAACTGAGGCCTGTGTCAATATGCGTGTTAGCTTGGATCATGCCAAAACAGCAGCCATAAAAGGCAAATAAAATGAATGTTTCTTTATGAATTTATATTCTCTATATGCATCAGAACTTTGGCATTACATGTATTTACACTTGTATTTACACTATGGTAGCATCTCTGTTGAAACATGAATCTTTGGTATTAGTTTGAGAATATTCGTGTAAGTGTTAGAGTAGCACTGCACTAGGAGCAATCACATTTGCAGTGTTATGAGATTGGCAATTCCAGTAAATTTTGTCTTGTATGCTTGACTCAGCACTCCAGGTGGCTTTTCCCAAGATTTTTTTTTGAGCACCTAAATGTTTTCTGTGAGCATCAGTGTTTTGATCTAGCTGCTATCAAGACATGAAAAAGTATCATATTAAAAAACATTTAATGAGCTGGTATCAGAATCTTTATGAACAATTTTTAAGCGTGGGTCTCTGATCAATATTGACAATTTTTTTCTCAGCTATTTGATAGGATTTCAATGAACAAGTTATTTTCAAGAAGCCACGTTATGGCCAGGAAAATTATATAGACTATTTTGCATAAAAACCATGAATAATCTGGTTATACCAAACACAGAACATCCCAAAACAAGCTTCAAATTCAAGTCATGATTTTAAAGGCAGACATTTTCAATAAAACCAGACACTCATAGACATATTTAATCATCTTAGTAAAAAAGATTTTACTTTCTGTGGCAACTGAACATCTGTCAACTCCAGTAACTTCCCATGTACTTTAATCTATTTTTTTTTCTAAAATGGATGTCTACAGCATCCTTTGAGTGAATATTTGATGTTCCATCTTGTTCAGGTATGTACTCCTGCTACTGTGTTTGTACCACTCAGATTTTTTAAAGGAAAATTTGTAAGCAATGTTGTTACTTTTGATCACTTAAGCCACATCAGCCTCCCTGAGCTAAAGATATATTTAGGCTAGAACACATGGTGCTCTCTTGGATATGTCTGCTTTCTTAGAATATATGTCAATAAAGGCAATATTTTACATCTCTTTTATAAAGATCCATCTGATTTTTTTTTTCCCTCTGAGCCTGTGAAATGCAAAATATACTGACATTCTATGGCATATTCCATTACAACATGAAATGAGTATCCTTAGTGCACCGTCTGATTTGAATTAGATGATCCTCTCATTCAGACATAACCTGGCTGTTATTACCTGATCCTGAAGTAGGTTTCCATTAAGCAGAGTATCTTAAAAATAATGTGACTTGCAGGTCTTCTCCCTGTATTTCACCCCCAGGGACACTTCCTTAGGGTGGTTATTCCTGTGGCTGGGAGTGGTGATGTCTGAGAGCCTCAGGGAAGCTGTTGGAGCTATGTCTGCACCTGTGAGCAAAGCTGGGTTAGCACTCATTCTACCTACTTAACACATCTAGAACATGCATGCTGTCTCTTTGTTTATATGCATGTGTAAATGCCTTTCTTAGTAACTATCAGAGAGGGATAATCATTCCTGGCAATTTTAGATCAATAAATCATAATTTGATAAGCTAATTTTATTTCTAATGACAAATACTTCAATTACATAAAATAACAATGGAAAAAAAGAGCAGAAAGAGCATCTGAACAGTAAAACCTCAGCAAATACAGATTTGATATAGAAATGAAAGCTGTTGAACAGCTTTCCTAGCTGGCAGATCTTATTACATGCTTTAATAATTTTATTTTCCTAAAATGTTTATTTTTATATGCAGCTGATTAAATGAGGGGGAAAACTACATTTACCTAATTTTCAAGTCAGGTGCTTGATTTTAGAGTGCCAGAAGGTGTAAAAAAGTTAGAAATTTGTTGTCTAACTTTGGCATTAAAGGGTGATGACCAGCAATTTCATTTGGTGGCCCTGAGTATGAAAACCTTCTTGAACTGTTACAGGAATTCAAATCCAGAACAAAATGAACTAGTTTTGACACCTGAAGAAAATTAGCATGCTTTAAAATCACTATATTTTATTTATGTCTAAGGTTGTTTTTAGTAAAAACTCTATTATAAGTGTGGCATCCCACTCCTAAGGTCAAGAGAGTACCCAAGACTCATATGCATTTGTGATCAAAAAGGAATGACAAAAGTCAGAGGGTCCTCAAAAACCTACAAAGTTTTATTAATGAATTGCACACTTGGCATGGAAATTGGCATGTTAGTTTCTCGTTTCCTAGTATAAACACAAGGTGGTGGATTTTAAATAAGAGGTAGAATCAAAGAAAGAGAGAAGGAAGGAAGGAAGGAAGGAAGGAAGGAAGGAAGGAAGGAAGGAAGGAAGGGAGGGAGGGAGGAAGGAAAAGAGAGAGAGGAAGGGGAAAGGGAAGGGGAAGGGAAAGGAGAAAGGTCACCAGTTGTAGCTTCACTGTTGATCCAGTGTTCATGGGATACCTTTTTACAGATAAGTTTCCCTACTCTGAAGCTGTTTCTCACTTTCTATGCAAATTAATTATCATGCACAGATTGTTCCTCTAGACCTCTCTGGAAATGGATCAGAGGGCTTCATGGGGTTTTGGTGACCTTGAACCCGCACTACTGGGTCAGCCTTTGGTCAGTAGTCCATGTCCATTTCACAATCTCATCCGTACACTTGTGCTGTATTGTGTTCTTCTTATCTCCAGGAGCCAGAATTAAGATATATGTCCCAGAAAAGTATCACCCTACCTCTGTATGACCCCTTTTTCAGCCACATCCTGTTTTTTTCTCACAGTGTGTCTTCACCAACAGTCCTTGATTGACTCTATAGCTATCTAGCAATTGGTGTTTGAGACATAAACTTTAGCCCCTTATCTTCTAGGCCTTTAAAATAAGAAACCGAAATTCTAAATAAAACTTCACTATTTATTTACACTGAATCCTTGGTCTATTTACACACACAATGCTTCTTTGCAGCATGAATTGCATTAAATAAAGGCACGTAATTATTCTTGTATCATAACAAGAATTCATACTGAACCTAAATCAGGAATGACTGACATAAAATAAACATTTTGCTTAAAAGTTAGCATTCTTCTAGACTTGTACATTCTTATTGGATTCAGCAGTTAACTCTTATTTGTACAAAATGGAGAAGAGCCAATTTTGATATTTTTAAAGTTTGATGCAAATTGTTAATGCATGTTTCCATGTCAGAATCTAAACAAGTGCTCCACCAGAAGTGCATATTATTTTGATATTACATGAAAAAATTCTGCCTCTAGATACGCATTTTCACGATCCTGTGTAAGATGAGAATTTGTTCTTCAATTTACAACTAAGAAGCAAAGACAAAAAAACTTCTAGCTTGATATAAAGAGACATGAAGCAATTTTATTTTGAGCCAAATCAAGCATGCTGACTTTTCAAGACCAGAAAGTCTAGATTTTAGAGACATTTATGCTCTGTTTTTATTACATATCTTAATACTTCAGTCTGCTGGAAACCTAAGTGTAACTCTCTTCTCTGTTTAAAGTTGCTTCATGGTATCAAATCTTTATGGCTAGATTTGTATATACCCTATGGTACATTGTTCTCAGTTTCTCTTGGTGACAGTTTTTCACATGTGTATAGTCATAGTATCTGGGAATTAATAGCTCATTCATGACTATGTTCATGACCCCATGCTCATTCATGACCCAGCGAAGCTGCTGGGTCAGTGATCTCTTCCTATATGACTTTACATTTTTCTACTTTACATTTTGTACTATATATGTTTGTGTTACAGTACTTCATAAAAGGCAGAAAACATTTCCGAGGAGAGGGTTGCATCCATCACATTGAATGAGGAATTGTTCTTCAGAAAGGAGTATGTTGTCATGAATTGAGAGACTGATGTGTAAATATCAAGTTTTGATATCAAAAGAGGCTGAATTAAGATTTCAGCCTTAGTGGAGAACAACAGGGTCAGGTAACAGAAGCAGAAGGGAATGCATACACACACGCATCCCCATCCTTCCGACACACATCTGCACATGGACATGTCCACAACCCAAATCAATGCAAATAATGTTATGACTACTGCAAGCACTCGCATGCATAGAACTACCCAAAGAGGAAATGAACTTCAGGTTCATACATCACACATTTTAAAATATTACTTATATTTTTTATTATTATTTTGTATTTTTGACCCATTTATTCAACATATGGGATGTTCTTTGCTCTGGGGAAAACCACACTTACTTGTTAAACAGTATTTTTGTGCAGAAATTAGAAGATACATAATTAATGTGTCAGGGGATTACAGGGAAGATACAGGATAATCTTAATATTAGCATTTCTGCAATGGAACTTTTTGTGTACTAGACAAAACCCTGTTTGTATCTTGGGACTGCCTGCACAGATAAAGGATAAGTTAATGATAGTGAATAAACGCCATTGTCTTTGGGTTTGGTTTTCGGGTGATTTTTCTTGTATGTTGGTGTAGTGGTATAGTCGTGACTTATACAAGTGGGAAAACAGGAATAGTTACATTACTTTGGAGTATATTGTAAGAAATAATGTGATTTTGAGGGTGACTCACAAAGTCAATAAGCAAATGACACTGACAAATGTAGCAAAAGACATCTCCAATGATGTTACTCTGTTTTGTCAGAATTAAAGGAATTTCTCTGATTATTAATAAAAAATGTCACTGTGCTGAGTATTAACAGTGACTGTCAGTGATTCAGGAAATCACTATTTTTACAATCATTATCAGAACCAGTATGAAGATTTTCTTTCTGTTGAAAACCAGTATTTCAAATAGTATCTGCAAAAGACTATCCTGGTTTGCTGCTTCACGTCTTCTCATACAAGTCAGGATGGCCACCAGGGCACACTGATGGCTCATGTTCATTGTGATTCCATAGTTCCTTGTGGAACTATAACATCAGCTATTTCTACCGAAGAATAGTTTCTCTCAAAGAATCCTTTGCTTCATTTCTCTTCTATTTGCAGTTATGTAAAGAAATATCTGAGCATTCTTTTTATTAATGCTTGCTTTAATTTAAATGTGAATTACAGATTAATTACTTCTGATCTATTCCGTTAGCTAGAAGTCTTTCCTAGATGTTGGGTCGATCACTTATTTCTCTTCTCCTGGTAATGCTTGTGTATTTAAACTTATTTGCCCTCATGAAAATCAGGGTTGAGATCTCCATCAATTTTGTGTCACATGCTGAAAGTGAAGAAGCAAACAAATAGACATAATGTTCAGCCTTCTAGGAGAGTTCTGTTTTTTGAAGGCTCCTAGGTGCTTTCAAATTTGAATGTTCTCTTTTTTTTTCTGTAGTTTTTCCTCCTTGTTCAAGAGAAGGTTTTTATGACAAGGAAGGAGAGGGACAATGATAAGGAAGCAGAGGGACAGTACTTTGCCCAGGTTTCTCAGTCACAGCCAGTCTCAGCTGATGTTCTTCCTTGGTATGGCATTTAAAGGAGCAAGTGCAGCTTAACCTTGACTTGCAGTAGTGCTCATCAACGAAGGTAGATTTGCTCAAACGTATCTTAACAGACTGGAGTATAAAAAGGAGTTTTCTTCTGTAAAAATTGTTCCTTCTCATTTCTACAGTAGTATAGAACTGTTTTGAGATGCTGTGCTAGTTTAGCACTGTAAACAAAAATTACCCACCAAAATCTGGACGAGAACTCGTTAGAGGGATTAAATGTGACAGAATTTATTAAATTTAAAATAGGGGTGGGGGAAACAAAGAGAGAGTGCCCATTCCCTTCTCCTTGCGGGGGCAGGGGGGAAAGAGAAGAAAAAAACAGCAAAAAAACCCCCCAACTTAATCAAGGACAAGTAACAGAAAAACGGCTTCAGCAATTCTTCCCGCCCCACCTTCTCCCAGAAAAAGGAATGTTAAAATAAAACCAAAGTGTCTAGATAGCAGTCCCGTCTTTCTAGCTTGACATCTCCGTCGTTCCCACTGGCTGTCTTGGACCGAAGAAAGGAGGCAAAAAAACCCTCCTCTCCCCTTTCAAACACTGTGCCGACAACACCCTCCCCCATCGCCGCCCTCCAATCAAAAGCTGTTTCACTCCTCCTCTGATGGCCACGTCAACAAGATGTCTGCGTCCATGTCCAGCCATGTGTGTCCCCAGTGGGGTAGGGGGGGGACACTCCATGCCTGAAGTCCCGCAGGCTCCTGTCTCAAACCCAATGGCACCGGTCCTCCTCATCCCTCCAACTCTGGACCTGTGCCTCCGGGGGAAGGGTGGGAGGGGGCAGGGACCCCTCACTCCTGAACAGCTCCTGGGCAGGCCTGAGCCGATGTCCATGCCCACA
>VYZS01001953.1:0-21191 GCA_013400695.1 Neodrepanis coruscans | reverse complement strand
GAGCTCTGGCAGCTTTGGGGCCATGGCCCTGCCCTGGAGAGTCTCTTCCAAATGCCTGTGACCACTCTCTGGGAGAAGGAACCCAGAGCTCTGCCCCTGGGGAGGAGGCTGCAGACCCCACTGAGTCTCCCCTCAGTCTTCCATTCTCCATCCCATGAGCTGGGGTTCAACTCAGCCCTGGTAGAGGCACAAAAGAAAGTGATAAAAATACTGACATCCTGTTGATCCTGAGGCCCTGACACTGGGTGAATCTGTCACACACTGTGCATGTATTTAGCACAGTCCCTGGTGATTAATTACTACTAGGAGCATGTAGGCAACACAATTGCTCATGTTTTCAAACTTCTTCACGTCTTAATCCTATGGAAATATCTTTTATGGTGTGTGTTGGTCTCTGAGAGTGGTGTAACCATTCTTTTTTGTCTCAAATCATGTTTTTCTTGCACAAAGGATGTACTAAAAGCCCTGCTCTCAGTACTGCTGCTAAGTTTGTGTCACACTTTTCCTCCCAGGCCTGACTTATGATGAAGTGATCAGCTTTGTGCCACCACCACTCGACCAAGAGGAGATGGAGTCCTGAGAAAATGCTCTCTTCTGTCTGTCCCACTTCACTGTGAAGGGAAGGCCTTTTCATAGGGACTCTCCAATTATCCTTCAAGTGCCTCATCACAACAATATTCTCCTTGGTGGAAGGGTTTTGTGTGTGTTGAATTGGGGAGGGAGGGAGGGGGGGGAGGGAAAAGAAAGCTGAGTCCATGTAAACATGCTGCATGCTCTTGTATTCTGTGTCCAGCCTGGGGCAAACCTCTGGAGACCTGTTCTGACTGCACTTAGTTCTTCCAGAGTGACAGTGCACCACGAGTTTGCACTGCTGGGGCAAGGTGGGGAAGGTTTGGTTACAATCATTGCCATTTATCAATTCTCCTACAACTGAGTAACCTCAAAGTAATAAGAGTTGGTTTCTAGGCTTAGAGAGTCCTCTGTTTTCTTCAGGACTAAAGGTGGGGTTGAGGGACATTGGTGTTCAATGCCAGGTGTTTGATCTTCCTGGTACAGCAGGATGGAGAGACCTTCCAATGCCCAATTCTTGGAACAGGAAAAGATGTTGTTGGAAACTGTAGATATGTTTGTGCCTTAAATGAATGGGGAGAGAGGGGAAAAGAAGGCTGGAGTGGAAGTGTCTGACCTGCTGTTTTTGAGGCTGACAGATCCCAGATAACCAGGCATGAACTCAGTGTAATCAGGAAATAACTTTGAGGCCAGAGCCTCAACCCCTGGATTGGGTATTCCTGTGTTTTTTTCCCCTTTTCTCCCCTTCTTGTTCTGAGGCTTCCCAGCATTATCTCCCAGGAGGCAGAGGTTGGAGAAGGTTCTTGCTAGCCACACAGTTGTCTGTTCTGTTTTTTAGGAGGTGGTGTGTTTTTGCATGTTGTAGTTGAATGTGCATGTAGAGCTGCTTGATTTTTTTTTTTTTGTCCTTATTTTTTGGGGATGGCACTGGGCAGTTCAATCATCAGTGAGATGTTTACTGAGTACCTCAGCCAGTGCCATGAAATCAAAGCACCTTTTCTCCTGTGCTGCAGCTCCTTGGGAAATACCTGCCCTTCAAAGAGGAAAGGAAATAATACACAGCACACAGAAACATGGACCTTCTTCTTTGTCCTGACTCTCTTTGCAGAGAAGGAGAGCTTGGGCTACAGGGTTTCTTGTGAGATCAAGTGTAAAAAATGTTCTTTAAAGAAACAACTTTGGTGTCTTGTGCCAGAACTGAAGCTATTTCCTGAAATGAATTTTTTTTTAAAGAAGTATTGGAATCCAAAGCAAAGAAATCAGCATGCATTAACACACAATCACCCCTTCACTGTCTATAGCTATAAATATAAGTATTTATATATAAAAAAAACTAACACAGGTTTTTGTTACCCTCTCAGAGAAGAGCTCCTTGGCTGTTTTTAGCAGTTTGATCTCTGCCCGAGGAAATGAGAGTATGTTTGAATACAAATGTGGTTCAAATATTTTGTATTTTACAGGACTCTGCAGGAGGGAAATGCCCAGGGTTAGGGGCTGGCAGGAGGGAGGTTTCTCAGCAGGTTGATGTATCTGGGGAGCTCAGGAGCCCAGTTTTGGGGCTTCTTTTTAGACATGAATTTGCTGCATGAATCCTGCGTGGGCACTGGACCTGTGCATTGGAGGGAGAGACTCTGTGTTGTGTGTTCTCTTGTTGCCTGAGGGGCAGAGAGGAAACTCTTTGTAGTGGTTTTTACCCCCTGTTTGAAGAGGCAGCACAAAGGGATGGGACGTGAATGACAAAGTCATTGATTCTTTCCAGGCTCTTTCCCAGTGATCTCTTCAGGCCAAATCTTTACTAAAGGTCTGGGCTGAGATGAAGAGAGCAGTTGTGTCATGCTCTAGGCTAAAACTCTGCTCAGCCCAACAAAATTAGGACAGAAACCTCCCTTTTCTGCTGGCCCAGCAGTCTGGGTATTCAGATGAAAGTGTAGATATCCCATGTAAACCTACAGCAAGATTATTTTTATCAGCCATTTTCTGTGTAGATGCTACAGTGTGATTTCCTGCAGAAATACTGCTAAAGATTTTTACAAATATAGGTGTGGTGTCTGTTGTGTGTGTGTGTGTGTGTCTGTGCAGTGTGTGAATGGCAATGTTTCCTTTGGAGTCTGTCCCTAAGGGAGCCCATGTGGAAGGCACTCCTGCTGTCAGTGCAATGCTGGGCAGCTGCCTGCAGGCTGAGCAGGATGCTGCACTTGGAAAAAAAAAACAAAACAAAACAAAAAAAAAAGAGATCTGCTATTTTGTTTCTATCCATGAATTTTGCTGTAATTGGTTCTGCCAGATAAGATGTCACAATACCACTGGTTAAAAATAAAATTTATTTTTCAGATTTACTGCACTGATGGTACTTGCAAACCTCTTGCACTGCAGTGTTGGTTTTTGTCATGGTGTGGATTCCTGCCCTGTGCTGGGGTGGGGGCCAAGGCCAGGACTTGGTGGTTGATTGCTGACACGAAACTTCTTGTCTGTATTTGTGCCAAGTGAATTCTTTGCTACAAAAGCAGCTTGGAGTCAGACCAGGAGTACTGGAAACAGAGTAAAAACCCCACCTTTTCTTTCCTGTTCAGCACAGAGGAGCATTAATTCAACACAAACAGACCAGCATTCTGCTGCTTACCTGGCCTTTGGACCCTTCCCCAGCACTACTGGTTTGTACTTGTGATTTTTTTCCTCTTCAGCTGCCATCCAGTTGTTGGTGGAAAGATCTCCACCACAGAGGAGCATTTCCAACTGTTGTGTATCAATGCTGCTCTCTCAGATTGACCAAATCTGTCCTTCCCACACCAACACAACACTCAGCCACTGAAGGTCTTGGTGAGCCTGGGGGAGTTGTGTTGGGTGATCCCACAGTGAGTGCACAGAGCTGTGCAGCAGCTGATTAGTTGTACAAAGAACAAGTACAGGGGTGTTCTCTCAGCCTTCCTGTTCACTTTCACCATCTGTTGCCCTGGGGACAAACAGAGGAGAGGAGAAAAAAAAGTCTAAACAGAATCAGCCATTTGTTGTTTTTCTCTGAGAAAAAAAATCCCAAACACCTGAGGTACAATTCCAGAATATGCACAGTTACAGTATATCCTGGTGAGCAAAAAAAACCCAAACCTAAAATTGGTAAGAATTGAACTGGGAAAAATAAACTACACCTATAAAATCAAATGACTTAACTCATGAAGATGAACAGTCAGAGTGCAGCACCTGCAAATTGTCCAACAGTGGTGGGGCCATCACAGGTGGGAACAGCAACACTGGGAATTGGGGTAAGTCCATGATGAAATGTCTGTTACTGGAAGGGAAACGTGGTAATAACTAACCCTTCTCACCACCTGCACTGTAGAGGCTCCTGGAGGAGAATGTTTGGTGGATTGCAGGGTCAGGTTTGCAGTTAGACATGACCTTCAAGATCATCTTTTCCAACCTGAAGGTTTCTGTGATTTCTAAAAATTTCCTGTTTGATTTGGTCACTTGAATGAACTCATCTTTGTGCAGCCCAGACATGCTGCAACTATTCAGAACTCCTTAATTGCTTGCTGATTACCTGCATGTGCACAAGTGGTTGAGCAAGGGTTGGATCATCAAATAACCAAGGAGTTACACGTTTGACCAGGAGTTTTTGCTGTGACACCTCTTGCTCACAGGTGTATTTTTAGAATGCAGCCCAGTGGTGCTTCATTTCCTGACTGCTGTTGCTGCAGCCAGGGCCAACTTACACAGAGGTGCATGAGCAGGGTTCAAACATTGCCATTGTCCTTCTTTTATGTTTTATGAAGCAGCAGGCTCTGCCTGTGGCTGCACCATGGCTACCTGAAGAGTGTCAGGGCCAATGCTGATAGGGATTGCTGTGGTTGCCTGTAGGGAGGTCAATGAATATTTCCCAACCCCCTCATAGTGTTTTTTGTGTGGGGTTTTTTTTCATTTGCCAGGTAACTCTGCTCTAATCCTGCTGCACAGATGTTCTCACAGCAGTGATACCTTTGTATGGAGGGAGCAGAAGCTCTGGGCTGGGTGGGGGGCTGCTGGAGTAGAACAGTGTGTAAGCAGCTGGGCTGGCTTGGTAAGGCACAGCTTAGTCATTTCCTTTGGGAAGCAGGTAAGATGCACCTGCCTCCTGTGGGGGAGCCCTGCCTGAGCCTCCCAACATTGGAACAGAATGGACCTTCTCACAGGCTGGGTTTGCTGGGCTGGTGATGACAGGCACAGCAGTGAACTCAGAAGACCTAAGACAGGGTTAGACCTGCTGCAGGAGATGAAACCAGTCCCAGCAAATCCTGGAGCATAAACGATTCTCAGGATGTTCCCATCTCGCAGCTGCTCCTGCACCTCCTTGTGACAGTCACTTGGACACGGGTGGAGAACTGCTTTGAGCCTGCTTTGAGCACCTGCCTGCACTGCTGGGAAACCAAACTTGGGGGAAAATCGCCACCACTGCCTTGCTCTTCTGGGGATGTAACACCGGGGTGTTCTTGGTCACAAGCCTGGAGCTGTCCTTCATCAGCTTGAAAGAAGAATGTCCCTGCTGGTCTGATGAGGTGCTGTGGCTTGTCCCTCGGATTCCCCGGCTTGACAAGTCCTTACTCATCCACTTGTTTGGAGGAGGGATCTCATGAGACTCCCACCAAGCTCCGTGAAGATATTTCTCGGCTTATGGAGGCAGGAGAGTGAGAGCTCGGGGTGCCGGGGCCTCCCAGGGGTGTGCCCGTGTGGGGCTGAGCTCCACTCCTCCAGCAGAGCCCAGAGGCACCTGGACAAGATCGAGGCGTGTCGAAACCTGATGCCTCACCTCTGCCACTGTGGAGGCGGAGGGAGGAGGGCCAAGAGACATGTCCCTTCACGCTCACAACAGCTGAAAACAGAGAAGGAAACTCACAGAGCCGTTTTTACCAGGGCAGGAGGCCTCATTGTCCCGCTCTCACCCCAGAAACCCTCCCGCACTCCAGTACTCTGGGGGGGTGGCAGTCCCGCACCCGCCGGGCGATGAACATCGCAAGGAGAAGAGGCTTTTACAGACAGGAGGTGAACAACACCCTCTGGGAGCTGCCCAGGAGATACACAACCCTCCACCCGCTGGGGTCTGGAGCTTACGGCTCCGTGTGGTGAGTGGGGTCCTGCTTGCACTGCACAGGGCGAGCTGGGGGTGTTGCATACCCGGGGGAAAACAAGGAGGTGCTTGTCAGCACCCCTCCATTAAGAACGGGCATTTACATGTGTGATGGAGGCAGTTTGTGGTGCAGGCAGCAGGCTGGAGACGTGAGCACTGGAAGGAAATGTTTCTCCCTGTGGTCACCCTGGGTGGGCAGAGAGGGGACTGGGTGGGCAGGGCAGCCAGGGGTGCCAGGCAGCTTGGGGTGTCACCTCAGTGTTGGGGCCAGACAGCTTTTGAGCTGCTTTTTGAGACTTTTTCTTGAGGTTTCAAGCTTGCATTAAGATTATCTGGCAGCAAAGGCAGAAGGTGGGGAATACCTGGGTGTCTGAATGAAATCTGTAGATGGTAACAGAAGTGGTTGCTTGCTGCTGGGCTGTGTGGGGAAAGCAGCTGGACAATCCCCCCACCCTGATGCTGTTTCCAGTTTGAAATCATAAAGTTGATAGAAATGGTTGTAAACCAGGATCAGTAATAGACTGTGACTTCCTTCGTGGCTGATGGTAATCCCCAACCTGTGAGAGATCAGCAGGAGCTGCTGTTAATTATTGAGCTGGACAAAGCTGTGAGAACAAGCAGAAGTCAGACCTTGCTTGGTTTACACTGACAAACTAGAGGAAACTCTTTGAAAGGTTAAATACGAAGCAGTCCATTGATAGTATCTGAAAAGAGTCCTTGTTTCATAACGTGCCAAGCTAAAAATAAAAAAGAAAGGTGTGTCCCTTTTCATAGGTGTTGGGCAAAGTCTCTCCTGCAGCTGTCACAGAACTAATCCTGAAATCCTGGTGCCCAGGTTCTGTCTTTGTCCTCTGGCTTCCAATTTAGGCAGGCACTCACCTGCCTGTCCAGGTGCATTGATGCTTCTAAGTCAGGCCTGCAAAACCAGGCAAGATGAGACTTTTTTTGCTGTATTTGTAGTGTTCTCTGGTTTTTATCATTTAGGAAAACAGGAAGGAAAATAAAGACACGACAGAAAAAATGAAGAGAAATCCTTTCAAAGTTTCCTTCTCCACATTAAAAAAACCCCCAAACACCAGCAAGACAAATCTTTACTGGTCCATGTGAAAGTCTTGGCTGCTCTGGAGCTCTTGAGGAGGGAGGGATGTTGAAACATCCTGGGGGTCGGTGGTGGTGTCAAAAGTACAGTGCCCAATAGCAAGGGCTCGATACCGATTGATTCCTGTGCAAAGCAGAGGTGGAAGCACGTGGAATTAGGATTTGCTGTCCTCTGCTGGGAAACTTTCCTACTGCAGCATCATTCAGCAGCTTCTTGAGCAGCTGAGACAGTAACTCGGGAGAAACAGCAAAGATTTGTTTCTTCCTTTATTAATTTGCCAAAATCTGTAGTGATTTTGCTTCCAGCTGAATGCAATTGTGAAAGGAAAGTATTCTGACCCTCCAATGCTGCTCTTGCTGATCTCAGCCCGAGGCAGGGACACAGCTCTGCTTGTCTGATGTCACCCCAAACTGCTCCTGTTCATTAAATCTGTGCTGGGAAGAACACAGTGGACTCTCTCGGCTGTGTCAAGTGAAATGAATTAGCTCTTAGCTGTGCTGCTGGCAGGGGTGTAAATAGGGCAGTTTGTGCTGTGCAGGTTGAAGCTCCATCACCCACTCTCCTGTGTTGAGAAGTTAAATGCTCTGTCCATTAACAGGACAGGCTGGTAAGAACATGCAACCTCAGATTAAGAAATCTGCCTTGAATTCTGCAGAAGCTGATTGACCATCTGGTCCGAGTCCCCTCCTCTTGTTTTCCTGGTTCCTCAAAGTGCTTTATGCAGTGCTGTCCCCTCTGCTGAAGTCCTGAAACTGGGACAACTCTTCAGTGAGAGTCCTCCTACGGTATCTTACAGGATCTTCAGTTCCTGCACTTCCTTTGCTTTTACCGAATGAATGGGGAGATGTGTCTGTGTGAGGCTGGAGGATGCAGCTAAAAGCCATGAGATTGAACGTGATGATTTACAGCTCTGCCATTTCCACGGGAGAGGGGACGGGATTTACAAAGCAGTAGTGACTGCTCTGGAAAACCGCAGTGGGATTGGGAGGGAAAACCCTTTTTGTGGGAGGGGTCAAGGAGGGGCTGAGGCAGCCCTGGAAAACACCGAGAAGATCCCAAATTACAGCTGCTTATCCGAGGACCTCCCTTCCCACTTGGAACCTGGGGACTCCTTTGCAATCTGAGCAAAGAAGAAGAGACACTGTCACGGGATTGCCACGTCCAGCTGCAAACAGCAAATATGACCAGAGCAAATAATGCACCGTGTTTGTGGCAGTGGCTGTTGTACCACGTTTTCATCAGCTTTACAGAAGACTCCCATTCTCAGCCAGACCTGCTTTTATACACATATATATATAAGTGCATCAGCAAAGATCCTGAATGCAGCAGAATTAATTCCAGCAGCCTCTATTTTCAGTGTGTGACATCCACTGTCTTTGCTCCAGGATACAGTGAAGGCACTGGCTTGCCTTAAAGACACGTCCAAGCAGATGGCAAAGCAGAAATTGCTTTATTCTCTTAACAGAGAAAGAGAAGGCAGAGTTAGAATTAATTCTGACCTTTACCCATTTGCATTTCCCTCTTCTCACAGCTCAGTTACCTCCAGCTTGTTTCTGCAGGTGAAAGGGAATAACCACGAGGCACTAACATTTTGCTTGGTATCCCAGCCAGTCCTGCAAAGAGCACAGGCTGTGGTCAGCTGCCCAAAGCCACACAGGGTAATATCCCCTGTGCAGAGCTCCACTGAGTCTCTCCAAGGGCCCTTTCTTTGCTGTTCTTCTCTAAGCACAAGGATTAACTCTCCTCTAGAGGACTTTTGGGTTTGCAACATTTGTTAGAACACGCTGCTGCTGTCACAACTGTTTTTTGGGGATTGCAAAATTTACTACAACATGCTGCTGATGTCAGAATTTTGCTTTTTGTCTGCTGCAGTTCAGCCATAGACAAGAAAACGGGGGAGAAAGTGGCAATCAAGAAGCTCTGCCGCCCATTCCAGTCAGAGATTTTTGCCAAGAGAGCATACAGAGAGCTGATGGTCCTGAAGCACATGCAACATGAGAATGTAAGTGCTCATTTCTTCTCTCTCTTCCTGCTGATACAAGGAAGGGAGTTCTTTCTGGTGTCATCACCTTTATTTTAAGGTATATAGAGAAATATAGAGATTATTTTAATATAGGGAGAGGCCCTGACATTTGGCATGTGCAGGCAGTCTCGGGGTTTAACTGCTACCTGTCTGCTCTGCCCAGTTGGCACCAGGCTGAAGCAGGTGTGTAATGGGTGTTACCATGTATTAGTAAAAGGAAAAGCATTTGTGCAGCATCAGTGAGGAGTCCCTGGATTCCTCAGGTGGAATTCTGTCTTCACTCATGTGCATGTGTCAAAGGAGAGCTGCTAATTGAGTCCAGTGTGCACAGCAAAGGCTTTCCAGGTTTAAATGTGGATTTCTTTCTTCCACCAGGTCATTGGGCTGCTTGATGTTTTTACCTCTACCTCCTCCTACCAGGGGTTCCAGGACTTGTAAGTTTGGAGTTTTTGCTCTGTCCAGACTCAGCCATTGCCCCAGACACTTGTGTTTGAGCAGCAGGATAACAGGTGGAGTTGAGGTGCAAAGGAGCCAGTCTGACAGCCAGGAATCCCCAAATAACACGGAGAACCACAAGCAGAGATTCAGACATCAGTTCCCATGGCTAAAATATCCAGAATACATGAACACACACCTCATGTGGTCTCAGCTGGGAGACCAGAGTCTGTCCAGACCAACCTGTGTAATGAGGATGTGTTCCATTCCATGCTGGGACTGCTGAGCTAAGAGGCTGCACTCACAATGGGAGGAGTATTGTTTGTTGGACAGGTCATTTTCCCTTCCCCATCACCAGGAATGAGCAGCCTGTGCCTGGATTTGGGGCTTTGGCTGATGCCTGGGTGTTTAAGCATTGGAAGGTTCTCAGAGCAGTTGCTGCAGGAAGATCATCAAGTAATTAGCAGCCTCAGCAGGCAAATAGTGAAGAAAGTTAGATGTTCCTTTCAAGGCAGGGTGGGAGATTATTGCAAAGAAAAATTTGGGAGCTGTGTGAGATGTTTCAGCTTCTGGGTGGTGAAGAGCTGTCTGGAACATCACTTAAGGTCTAAAGTAAACTAATTCTGAAGATCCTTGTTCTTACTGGACACCAGATATCTGATTTAAGGGAAGAAGAAGAGCAATTTTCTGAGCAGGTTGAGATCCCATCTTCATTGCAGGCTGTTCTGGTTAGCCAGGAACACTGTCACAGCAACTCATCTTAGTTCCAGTCAGTCACACAGCCAAAAAAAAAGCCCAAGTGAGAACAAACCTGCTGCCCTGCATTTTTCTTCTAGACTCAGGGCCTTGTCTTCCTGCCTTTTAGCTACCTGGTGATGCCATACATGAGGACAGATTTACAGAAGATCATGGGACATGAATTCAGTGATGAAAAGATACAGTACCTGGTCTACCAAATGCTGAAAGGGCTGAAGGTAGGTGGGTCTGAAGGAGTTTAGTGACTCCCTGTGTCTCCTCCATATGTCACCTCTGGGTTTACCCCAATTAAACTCCCTCCTAACACTGTATAGGATGATGTGTGTTTGGGTGGTTCATGGCATCCCCTAAGAGCAGATATTGGCTGTTGAACTGCTCTAGTTCCAGCATTGACACATCAATAAAGTGTCTGCTTGTTCCCATCAGCTGAATATCAAAGCCATCAGCAGCCCTGGACCTTGCAATGGTTTTTTCAGGGCAGCAGTTGCATTTCTCTTTGACTTGCCAGAACCTTCAGCAAAACTTCACACAGAGAGTGAGAGACTGGCAGCAACAGGAGCTTCTGCTGATTCACACCAGAGGCTCTCAGGGGAAAAGACAGAGGGAATGATTTTACATTCAAGAGAATAAGGAAGGAACATGCTTTGTAATTGGCTTTGAGAGAGCAGAAAGCTATTGCAGAAAACCTCAGTGTGTAGAGACAGTTCTTAATGCTGCCCTCTCAGATCCTTACCTGGAGTCAGAGCAGTGGCTACAGACAAGAGTGAGTTCACCTCAGGAACATTTTTCCCCAGTTCACTGCTCTCTTTGAGTTTAAACAAAGTGAGGAAGAACACACAGAAGGTTTAGTGTGATAAAAGCCATGCAGTCAGTTTTTGCAATTTTATGTTTTTATGCTGAGATCATTGATTTGAACACCCAGAATAACTAAGTTTCCATGTTGTCTGCTGTAACCTTGATGCCTCTGAGTTGGAAGCTCCAAGAAACTATTGTTTCATCCTTCTGCTTCTGCTCTGTGCAACACTGTATAGGATGAAATAGCACTGCAAATACCATCAGCAATTCAGATCAGAGATATTTCTTGTCAAACTGCTGCCCTGCAGCTGTGTTCTCCCAAGTTCTTGTTTGCAGCTCTCATTTCTCTGCTGGAGAACAGAAAGTCTTGTCTGCTGGTGATCACATTGTGGCTTCTCTTTTTATTGCAGTATATTCATTCAGCTGGCATTATACACAGGGTAAGTTCATGTTTGCTCTTACTCTGGTTTCTGCCTGTTTGGGAAATGCAGCACAGAGTTAATCAATCCCTAAGCAGTGTTTCACTAGTAGCAGTGTCTGCTTTAGGGTCTCTTTTCCATGTGTGGATTTGCTCCTTTGTGCGGCATTTTGAGGAAATGCTGGATTTTCTGATGCTCTGAGAAGCGTTTTGTGATGCTGTTTAAATTAAAATTGTTTCAGCAAAAATAAAATAATAATCTCAGGCTGTACCCTATAGCAGGTATGGTGTCTTTGCTGAATTGATGCTGGACCTGAGGTGTTACAGGACCCCATCAAAGCCAAGCAGAGGGTCAGCTGAGGTTTATGTTGATGTGTTGCAATTCAAAACATCCATATTTTTCTGCTCTTGTCTGTTATAGGACCTGAAGCCAAGTAACCTGGCTGTGAATGAAGACTGTCAGCTCAAGGTAGGTGGAAAAAGCACCACTTTGTGGGATGTAGCACATCAGATGATGGAGGAGCTGCTCTGCCAGCAGGAACTTGGCACTGTCATGTTTCCTCCTGCCTTCTCAGCTCAAGGTGTTTTGTTCCTTGGCGACTGCAGGCAGTGGGAAATACTCTCCTGCTGATGTAACTTGCTGAATCAGGGTGCAAGACTTCAAATGAACATCCTGTCACTGTAATTCCTGCAGCACAGCAGCTTGGAATGACTTCCTAGATAAATTCAATACTGCTGAGCAACTCTTGCATCAGGTGAACAATCCCTGAAGGATAACTGGACTCAGCTGCAGTTGCCCTTTGGTTCTCATTGACATCATGGCTGTGATTCCAGACAAAGCTATTTTCAGCATTGCTCTGAAGGGTTTGCTTGCAGCTCACTGCTGTGGGGGTCTAGCAGGTGTTTTCTGGAATGGACGTTACAGGGAGTGGCTCCACTGCCCATAAAGGTTGGGTCAAGCTTGTTCATCCTCAGTATTGAGGGAGAGGCCACCCTCTGCCAGCTGCAAGGTGTTCTTATAGGAAAGGGTGAGTCATGGTGGCCTGGGAGCAGCTCACAGACCAACTCAAATAAAGCACAGACTTGAAATTTAAGCTTCTAGGTAGTACAGAGCTCTGATCCTTTCAGCAGGGTCTTCTCACAACAACTGGCTTGCAATTACAGTGGAATTAAGACAAACCTGTTAATTCTCTGAACCATTCCATGGTTGGCTCTGGTGTAGCTGGAGCTTTGTTGTTATCTGATTGAATCTGCTTCATTTTTATTTAAGAGTGGAGTCTGGCTTGCCCATAGGATTTCTTTTTTCTTTCCTGCCTTCTTCTTCTTCTTCTTCTTCCTTTGAAACTGCAGATCTTGGATTTTGGCTTGGCCAGACACACTGATGCAGAAATGACTGGCTATGTGGTTACTCGGTGGTACAGAGCCCCAGAAATCATCCTGAACTGGATGCATTACAACCAGACAGGTGAGCAGCCTTGCCTCAGCACTGTGACTTACCTGGTGAGGAGCATGGGGATCCTGCTGGGTCAAACATAATCATCCACTTGTTTTCCTTCTTTATCATCAGTGTTCCCTGGAGCACAGAAGGTCTCAAAGGTGTTGCACAACTCCCACAGCTAATGCTTGCAGGAAATTAGGAAAGCAGAGATTTTAGCAGCATAGAAAGAACAGAGGAGGGTGGGAGTGAAATTTAAATCAGTCCCTGCTGCAAGCAACAACAAAAGTGACAGCCCCAGCAACCACTGCTGCCTTTTTATTGTCTTTTTTTCTTTCTCCTCCTCCCCCTTCCCACTCCCTCTCCCCTTTTTCTCTCTGAACAGTGGATATCTGGTCTGTTGGCTGTATCATGGCAGAAATGCTGACGGGGAAAACGCTGTTTAAAGGCAAAGACTGTATCCTTTCAAGCTGAACCTTTTCCCTGAGGGGAGTAATAAGTTCTTGTTAT
The DNA here is from genome assembly GCA_013400695.1 of Neodrepanis coruscans. Lineage (NCBI taxonomy): Eukaryota > Metazoa > Chordata > Aves > Passeriformes > Philepittidae > Neodrepanis > Neodrepanis coruscans. Next base: position 8,055 of record VYZS01001953.1, on the reverse strand, counting down.
GTGCCAAAGGGCTTTTATAAATGAGGCTACTGAGAAAAATAGGTGTCAGCCTGGTTTCCCAGGAGGTAATTGCAGGGACTGGTGTTTTTGGTGAGGAAAGCAGACAGTAAGAGGAGAGCTTAGAAAAACACCTCTGTGCTGGCCACATGTGCTCTACATCAGCTCTTTAACCTTGCATGGCCACAGCTCCATCTGCAAACCTTTGCACATCCCCCCAAGCCCATGGACATATGTCCTGGCATAGCTGAGCAGAAAAATTACCTGTTGATGAAAATGGAATGCCAGGAAAAAAGCCTCAGAGCTCTTTTTAGCAGTCTAATGGATTTCTACTCGTGTGACTCTGTTGGGTTTGTGTCATCACCTAATTGTAGCTGTGAAGGGTGTCCAGGGCTCACTCCTCAGTGGGTGATCTTTAACACAGCTTGGCAGACCTGGATCAGCTGACTCAGATCCTGAAAGTAAGGGGGCATCCAGGAGAAGACTTCTTGGAGAAGCTGGAGGACAAGGCGGTAAGAACGTTCACTGTGGCTCTGGGTTTGGTGTGTGAGAGAAAAGTTAATGTGGCTGAGCTTGGGATGGAGAGGAGCTGCCTTTTCTGCACTTCCTCAGTGCTGCTGTACTATTTCTGTATCCCAATTGATAAAAAATACCTCCTTGTAAAGCACTCATTGAAATGTGACATCTGGGAGGATTTGATGTTCTCTGCCTTTGCTCATCAGAGCCATGAGAAGTGAGAGCTGTGTTTCACACCCCCTCACACTTGCCCACATGCAGTAATTGTGCTTTCCTTGCTCTTTCAGGCGAAGAGTTATATCAAGTCCCTTCCTAAAATTCCCAAGAAGGATTTATCTGTGCTTTTCCCCAAAGCAAATCCTCAGGGTAAGTCATCTCCAGCATTTCTCCTGAGTTTTCACAGGTGGAAAAGAGGCAAACTGACTGCCACATCTCTATTTCTCCTTTTTCTCACAATTTATTGCTACTTCTCCCCTTGCAGGTTGTGCCTCTGCCCCTCCCAGGTCAAATATGTATAAATTGAAAGTGAAATGGTTCTTTATTGGCATTACAGTGGTAACGTTTTGCTGTTCTTGGCCATTTGCTACTTTTTTAATTTTTAAATTCACACAGTCTGTAAGATAAAATATTTATGGAAGAGAGAAACTTCTGACTTTTGTATAGACAAAGCAGAGGAAAGCACATGCTGGATATAATGGGATGTCTTTGTTCTGGGTTGCAAATTAAAGATTAAAGCTGCATTTATCAATTCCAACTGGTGTGAAAGTGTTAAAATGAAGCAGGAATGGGGCTGACAGACTAGTCGGTGTCTGAGATTCCTGTCCTCCTGTTTACCAGGAACGTATAGATTTCTATACAGATTAAGGCTACTTTGAGATGCAAGGCTCTGAAAGCAACGGGTGAAAGCAAGTAATTAAAACTGAAAAATATCTTGAGGTTACTGACTTGCTCTTCCACACTTCTACACCCCAGCAAAGCTTACTCAAGACTAATTTGTTATTTCTGCACAATTTAAGTTCTATCAGCAAGACCTCCCTGAAGCTGCTGTTGGGCAGACTTTGCACCTCCACTGAGGGGAGCTCCCAACTGCCCTGAGCAGGTTGAGGAACCTCTTTCCTTTTCAGGTCTGGAGATGCAAGGTTTGTGCACAGGATTCCTCTTCTTCCCAGCACTTACTTAGTCCTGCTCCCCTCTTCTCCTACAGCTGTGGACCTGCTTGACAAGATGCTGCAGCTTGATGTGGAAAAGCGTCTCACAGCCACAGAGGCTTTGGCTCACCCCTACTTTGAGCAGTTCCGAGATGTTGAGGAGGAGACAGAAGCACAACAGTCCTACGACGATTCTCTGGAACACGAGAAGCTTTCAGTGGATGAATGGAAAAGTAAGAAGTTTATTTTCCTACCCCTCTCCCTTCCCTGTGCTGAGGGAGGCTGTGATTGCCTGCTGATGCCTCACTGGTGGTGCACACATCTCTTGCTCTTGCTTTTGTGCCTTCACCAAAGATCCCTCCAGCTCTCTGGGCAGATGTTTTTTTGCCTCTTTCCTTTGTCTCTTCCAGCTCATCCCTGACTGAATACCTCCTTTCTATATATACAACACTCAAACTTTCATTTGTGTCCTCTAAAAATCACACATTCATGGTTATTTTGTTTTTTTTTGTTTTGTTTTCAAGAGCTTATTTACAAGGAAATCTTGTCCTTCAGTCCCATTGCACGGAAGGATTCCAAGAAGCAGAGTGGGATGTCATTGTAGCAACTGGTGCAGCTGCAGCTGAGATTCACTTCTCCTCAGTGTCAGATTTATTTCACACCCCATTGCTGGTGACCATGTTCAGCCTGTGGGATTTCTCTCTCTGTGGCAGCAAAGAGATGACACCATGCTCTGGGTTACTGGACTTTGTTTTACTGAAGGGGAAGCACCCCAAACATTTTTCAACTTAAAAGATAAATATATTCTTGCTGAAACTTTGTGGGAGAATTTTACCTGGTTCTTCTTTTTATTATTTTGCACTTGAGAGNTCACACATTCATGGTTATTTTGTTCTTTTTTTGTTTTGTTTTCAAGAGCTTATTTACAAGGAAATCTTGTCCTTCAGTCCCATTGCACGGAAGGATTCCAAGAAGCAGAGTGGGATGTCATTGTAGCAACTGGTGCAGCTGCAGCTGAGATTCACTTCTCCTCAGTGTCAGATTTATTTCACACCCCATTGCTGGTGACCATGTTCAGCCTGTGGGATTTCTCTCTCTGTGGCAGCAAAGAGATGACACCATGCTCTGGGTTACTGGACTTTGTTTTACTGAAGGGGAAGCACCCCAAACATTTTTCAACTTAAAAGATAAATATATTCTTGCTGAAACTTTGTGGGAGAATTTTACCTGGTTCTTCTTTTTATTATTTTGCACTTGAGAGACAGAAGGAGTTTCATTCTTTCTCCTTAGTTTTTTCAAGCACTGGGTTTAGTACATTAATTATGGATAAAGGTAAAGAAAAAGGTAAAATAGACTGGGAAGTGAGTCCCGAGCAAAATGATCAGAAAGAGACAAATTCAGTAACAAGACCTTATCCAACCTGACTGACTGTGTCCTCCTTCCCTGAGCAGTCACACAGCATCCACCATAACAACTCCAGACCACCATGAGAATNTTAAAAGATAAATATATTCTTGCTGAAACTTTGTGGGAGAATTTTACCTGGTTCTTCTTTTTATTATTTTGCACTTGAGAGACAGAAGGAGTTTCATTCTTTCTCCTTAGTTTTTTCAAGCACTGGGTTTAGTACATTAATTATGGATAAAGGTAAAGAAAAAGGTAAAACAGACTGGGAAGTGAGTCCCGAGCAAAATGATCAGAAAGAGATAAATTCAGCATAACAAGACCTTATCCAACCTGACTGACTGTGTCCTCCTTCCCTGAGCAGTCACACAGCATCCACCATAACAACTCCAGACCACCATGAGAATCTGGACAAACATGGGATCAGCCTGTGTTCAGAGCAGCTCTAAACTCTTGCTGTACACAAAACTCCACTCAAGTGCTTGCCCTCTGGAGAGCCCCTTCCTCTTCCCTCCTCTCCCTTCCCCCCTACCACTGCTTATTTCATTCCCTGGGTTTTGGTAAGTGCCATCTCCTCCTCACTGCTGGTTGCAAACAGCCTGAGAATTCAAGGCCACTTCACAGACTGGGCATCCCAAGGAGCTGCACAAGTTACTGTGAATATGAACCTGCAGGAAGTTTACCAACAGTGCTGATGTATCTTCAAGCCCATGGCTTATTGAGACAGTCACTGCATAGGTCAGTGCTAGGAAGGCACATCACAACCAGCAGGTAACAGCTCTGGACTGCAACACCTTCACGATGAGTCAGGTTCAGTCAATCATTCCAAAATCCATGCCAAGAGACAGGTGTCTCCTCTGTACCAGATCACACAGTCCCCAGGGCTAGAGAAAAATATTTGTTGAGAAGGTGAACTCAGCAATACATACAGTGTATAACTCAGTGCTGAGTTATTCGGGTTTGGTTTAGCCTTGTTGTTTTCAGTACTCTCTGATTTTCTTAAGTACTGTACAATTTTGCTGTACAGACCTCAAGTAAGGGAAAACTGCAGCATTTACCAGAATTTTCTGCTCTCTCTCCTCCACTGGGAACTGGACATGGTGCTGTGGTGTTTCTTGCCTGTCCCTCTGTTGCAGCATCCAGAATAACCTTCCAGTGCCTGCAGCTTTTTGATAGGATGGTGTTGCTGTTATCTTGCTGTAGCTGCACAGATGGTCCAAGCTGATCAGACATGGTTTCTCTTGCCTCATGTCTCTCTGGATGATGTACAAGCCCTTTGCCTCACTCCTCTCTTTAGTGGGGACACTGAGCACAGAACTGTTTTGAGGTGCCCTTAATTCCCTTGAAATTCAGTGGTTTTCTTATGCTGCACTGTCCTGTGACAGCACACTGTGCAAGAGCCAAACACCGTTTCTTCTGCAACACCCACTATCCCAACAAAGCTGGCCCAGGAACCCTGGAGGTGTAGGTATATTTGGGGTTTTTTTTGTGGTATGTACCAGCCAGAAACTCAAAATAGAAAGCAGGAAATGTGGCAGGTCTGCAGCAGACAGACAGTCACAGTCTGTCTGTGAACACCAACCCTCCCAGTGCTCCTGTAGCATCTGAGGACACGTTTCCATGAAGAGGAAGGAGCTGCTCCAAGAGGGTTGTGGGGGGATCATGCTGACATTTCATGGAAGGAGTTTGAAACACACCAGTGATTCAGGCCAAGAGTGAAATACTTCAAAATCAGCACAAGAAAGGAGAGGGGGGTGATCCTGACAGACAAAGAAGGGATTCTCTTACAGGGTGGTGCCTGTTGATGACCCACACTGACACATACTGGGGTTTTTGTGCCCTTACAGAGCTTGCATACTTAAAAATACAATATCCAAGTGATCAGCCATTAAATGATCCCAAATTCCATAAATTGGGCCAGCCAGAAATACCTTTGCTGTTTATATTAAGGATGTATGGATAGAATTTCTGCACCTGTCTCACACAACATACCAATTTAACTTGAAATACCATTTACTTGCTGGTCTTACCTTCATTTCTGAGTCCTCAGCATTTAATTTGGAAAGTGAAAGCTACATAATCTTTCTCTGTAAGGTGGTTTGATACTTTTTTTGACAACTAATTAGGTCTGAGAAGGTGCAACTTTATGGGATGTATTTATCAGGCACTTGCACATGGAAGTGGGAAAGGAAAAGCAGATGAAGTGATGATTATTTTATTTTCTTAAGAGACACCACAAAATTACCAGGATTTTTTTAAGAGAGAATTGTCTCTCTTAAAAAAAAAAAGTTGCTGTGGTTTGGACACCACCTGGAAACCTTTCAGTGCAGATTTATGGACATTTCTACAGCCTCTTGGAAAACTTGCTTTATCCTGCAGGAAAAAGAAGGATAATCTGTTCTCATACTGACAGCTTTTACATTGTAGGCAGCAGACCAAACAAATAATTGTCATGTTTTAATTTGTCATATGCTAATGGGAAAGAAGAAAAACACAGACCATTAGAAACAGAGCTGGAAACTCTGCTGAGACACTGTAAAAAAGTCTGGAAATACCTTGTCATATTCCCAAGTCTCACTGTTGCCTGAGCAACCAGGGAAAGCCTCCCTAATCCTCTGCATTTTCCTGTATCCTGGGGCAGCAGGGTTGGCTGCAAAGATGATCATGGCTATTTTTCTTTTCATGGTTATTTTGATTTTCACAACCAAGACAAACAGGACATGAAGGGTTGAATGAAGACCAAAATAACCAGTACTAATTTGTTTTTCCTCCAAAGGGATGAACACTGGCAGCACTGATTGCACTTATCACAGAAACATCCAGGTTGGAAAAGGCCATGAGGGTTATTGAGTCCAACTGTACCCTGGGAAAATGTCATTTTCCAGGTGAATGTGGATTTTTATGGGATGTTTCACCTCATTTCTCTCTCCAAGGCCATTTTCTGAGCAGATGAGTTTGTACAGCTTTTAATGTGCTGGTTCACAGCTGATTCAAGCAGCTCTTTGGCTGACTAAGGACTCCTTTTTTTTTGGCTGGATTGCACTCCATGAAATAATACTGAAGGGTTTGTATATTATATCTTCAACCCTCATTGATTTTCTGTTGAATGAAAGGGAGTTAACTTCCTTTAGCTGTTTGGCTGGGAAAATAAACTCCCAAAAATCTCCCACCATAAACCATCATTTCAGATCTGTCTCCAGAACACTTCAACTGAGAGAAATGTTGAGATTAAAAAAAAAACCAAGAACTTTACTGAGGAGATAATCTGGGTGCTTGTGACACCTCTCTGATATCAGGGAGGCTGAGGAAGTGCAGTTGGGCACTTGCAAATCCAGCTGAAATAAATGGCAGGTAAGATTTAGTGTTTGAGGTATCAGGCTTTTAACTTTTAAAGCACAGGGGTCCCTTTTTTTAGCAATTGCACAGAACAAACAGCCAAAGAGAGATGCAAACACTAAACATCTTTTGAGGCTTAATGGATCAACCAAGAAAAAAATTGTCACTTCTCAATTCTGAATGACAATTTTAAAGTCTGCTTTACCTACTTGAATAAAGAGGGAGAAAATGATGATATGAATGTGTCCAGCTCTGTCTCAGGTGTCTTGGCTGCTGCTTTCATTTGAAGCACTTGTACCCTATAAAAACTGGGAGAGCAAAGATATTCAGTTGCCTCTGGGATTTGAGGGAAGTTCAGGATGGTTTTTTTGAATAACACATTAGTTCCACAGCTTTGATATAAAACTAAATGCTGGGTAACTCGTTTTGATGTTGTGACACAGCCCCTGCCACCAGAGATGACACCTCTGTGCATCCCCCTGAACTTAGGAGGGCACCTGATGTGATTATAACAAATTAATTCCAGCGCAAACCTAAGGCTGTAAAGTTTCAAAACTCGGGTCATCAGCAAGGAACATGTTTTCCCCTGTTTTTAAAGCTTCCACAGGCTCTGGCCCAACGTGAGCACTTTGCAAAGCAGGTGTGTCATGGACTGGCTGCTCTCAGATGCCTCAGTTAACACACGTTGGGTTGTAAATGAGGGAAAACAGCCTTCATTTTTAACTTCCCAACCAGTTAATTCTATAAATTCCTATTATGCAATGCTCTGCAGAGAGTGGGAGGTGGAACATACATATGCCAAGTATGTGGTACACTCTATAAAAAGTGGAGGAGCCTCTGCAGCTCCATCTCACCACTTAACTCAGCTGCAAACCCAACTTCTTCCTCGTTGAATCCTCCACGTTCAGCCCTGCAGAAGTCACACCTCTGGCGTGTCAGGAGCCCATCTGGACTTTCAAGTGTTGCATCTAGAAAACGTGATGTTGTTTGTGGCAGACACAAGGCTACAGGTCCTCTGGCAACGCTCCAGAACGTTTGTGGAGCCTCCTGCCTCCCGCAAGAACGCGGGGACAACACGAAAACACTCCAGTGAACCTGCGGCAACAATCCCGCCTCATCCCACCCGCAGGGAATTGGGGCCCCCAGGGCTGTCACTCGCCCTCCCGGGCCAACCCGGGCCGGACAGCGGGGATGGAGGGGAGAACAGCGGGGGCAGCGCCCTCCGGGAGCTCCCGGTCCTGTCAGGCCCGGAGGGTGACACGGGGACAGGGCTGGACCCCGCCTGAGCCACGGGGACACCGCGGATCCCCCTCCTCACTCCAAACCCCCGGGGATCTCCCGCTCCGTGTGGGATGGGACGGAGAAAGGCGGGTCGATGTCTGCCCGAGGGGGCAGCGCGGAGCCCCCTCCTCACTCCAAATCCCTGGAGACCTTCAGCTTCGTGTGGCCCGGGTGTGGGACAGGCCGGGAGAGGCGGGTCGGTGCCTGCCGTTGGGGGAGCCCTCCCTCCTCACTCCAAACCCCCGGGGATCTCCCGCTCCGTGTGGGACAGGACAGGCCAGGAGAGGCGGGTCAGTGCCTGCCCGTGGGGACAGCGCTGAGCCCCCTCCTCACTCCAACCCCCCGGGGATGTCCCGCTGGGTACGGGCCGGGC
>VYZS01001952.1:0-17941 GCA_013400695.1 Neodrepanis coruscans | reverse complement strand
GGGGTGGGGGAATATTTTCATCTTTTCCACTTTTCTTTTAAGAATATGTAATGTGTGCCTTAACCTAAATAGATCTGTATATTGTGCCAGTTGTTAGAAAAGGCTTAGATTTTAATTCTGCTGGCTAGTAAAACTTAACAGGGCTATCAGTAAACTTAAAGGTTAAATTCTGCTGCTGCAAGAAACCTGTGCAGATGCACGATATGAAATGGCAACATGTGTATGATAGGTCAGGCATTTCTTTGTCTGAAAAGGTCTGTTCAGAGCACAGGAACTTGACTTAACAGCTGCACTCAGAAGTAGCTGCAGCATGTGTAGAGTTGCACTGAAGGAAGAGGTGCCCTTAAGAGGAGGTGAAATCATGAGAGAAAACCCTGCAGACAAATGACGTCTGCTGTTACAGGCCTCTCTGCACTCACCTGTGTTTCTCACAAAGGTCAAGATGTATTTTTGCAGGTTTCTCATTTTGCGCTTACTGCTGACCTCATGTCTATATGAGTTTTAATTCTAAGTGATAAAATTGCAATGCTTTAAAATGGCTATTTAATTTCTTTTTGCCATGATTGTTTTTCATGGTCTTATTAGCAAGAGCTGGATGTGTATTATAGAGTGATTGAAAGTAATATAATAAACAGTTGCTTCAAATTCTAATTGCATTTACCTCTTTGGTATTTATGCAGCTTTTATGAGTGAGTAGTCTATTGAATGAGTTTGTTGGCAAGAACATTTATGCAATTGGCAAAAGCAAGGCAGTATTTTGAAAATTTCATGAACACATTTCATAAACACTACCTTGAATAAAGGCCTTCATTTCTGTCATCACTCTGCAAAATATTTGAATTTGAATAGTTGAGGTTATGAGTCGAAATGTTTGTCAGAGTAACCAGGTTTAGGAATATTAAGAATTTCCATGTTCTGGGGAGGATTTCAAGTCTCCAGGAACCTTTATGTTGTGTCTTGTCAAAACCAGTTTGGTTTTGAATGTTGAATATGTAAAACAAATTAATTGTATGTGACCTGCAAGTATAGCCAACGTTCATTTTTAGAGAGAACTGACCAAATTATTTCTGATAATGAAAAAATAGAAAAAAACTCTTTCATATGTACTAATGTGCTCTGCTGGAAAACCTCCTCAAAGCTTGGGGTAATAATTAAAGGTGCATTAAATCATATAGGCAATTGTTGCTGTAGCAGTTATAACAGTAGAATTCAATGTTCGCCATGGAAATCCAGTATGAAGAGGGTGTGTGTATACCTGTGGATTTATGTGTGTGTATAGTTATGCTAAAAGGCTTCTTGCTATGTGTTTCTTCTGTGGTTTTTTAACAATGTGGGAAGGACAGCTAAAGGGAGGCTTATCTTCCTAGGAAAGGAAGGTTTGTACAAAAGGGATGTCGATTCTCATTGCAGATAGGTGGCCAGGGATAACCATGTATCTTGAAAAAACTGCTACTCTATTCTCTGGCGTTACTGTACTTCTATTAATAGACAATCTCTGATACCTACATATGAACAGATATACCAAAGAAGAATGAAATCTTTTGAGGTTAATCTGTTGTAATCCTTTGGTTGACACCTTTGCCAGCTGCTTCTTAAAAGTTTTAGATACCTCAGGCAGTCTTAACATGACCTGTTTACTTTTCCACTGATAATACACAGGGGAAAAAAACATAAATCTTTTCAGAAGGCAAAAACATTTGGAATTTGGTATACTCCTGAGTTTAAGACTCCTGATATTTGAGACTCTTCATATTCCAGATACGTTTTGGGGATGTTATGATACCTCAGGGAGCTTTTTCCTCTGTACAATGACAGCAGAAAGCGGGCTTGGTGGGGTAGGATTGTGGGAAAGCATGAGCTGACACTGCTTCCTGAAGATGTATATCAATTGGGTACATACAGACATTCTTAGAAACTTAAACTGTCAGTTGAATGTTAAGTTATTCACCTAAATAAGAAACCTTGTTTCTAATACTGGCCTTTCTAGTCTGGCAGTTTGTTGAAGAAGCTTTCTTCCTTTCTCATTTTCTCCATCCCCGCCTTGCTGCTATTGCCCCCTTATATGGGGAAGTATAATCCTCACAGTGGGTGACCTGTCATGCTGATCTCTGAACAGTATCTTGCTGCACAAATACTTTGTGCCAGAGTGATCTCTTGCCCTCTTGATCCCTTTGGCTGGAACATGAAACAGGGATCAGAGCTGAGAGCACTGATTAGTTCTTAATCATATGAGAAGCCCCACTGAACTGAATTGCTGACTCTCACTGTGACTTGTGTATCGTCACTTAGGCATCTTAAATTAAAAGGCTTGTAAAAGGCTTGGCTTGATATGTCTCAGTGTGTAACTTAGCACTTTGAAGAAGCTGTAAATATTTTTTTTCTTTTCAAAGGGGAAAGATAATGCATGCTGTTGCTTTTTTCCTTCTTGTATTAGCCTTTGCTTTTGATGGCTTTTATTGATGTTTCTGTACAATAGCTGATTAGGCCAGTTTTCTACTGGAACATTAGCACTTTGGGTCTGTATATTGTCACAAGAAGTGACACATTTGAGATGAACAGTTTAAGAACAGTGCACAGTTTAAGAAGGTGGTGAAGCAGCAGTGAAATGGTTAATGCCTTTTGGCCTCAATTACGGTGCAGCTGGCCCAAATCAACTCAGAACATTTGTAGTACAGAAATTGCTACAGCTCGAATCATCAGACTTCACAGAAGAGGAGTAGGGTGGCCTTTTTGCTAGATGGGTGTGTTAGGATGACAAACTTTAACTGGATGCCTGATATAAGTGGAACACTCTTGTTTAATAAAAGCCTTCTTTTATCTTACTGGTATTGGCAGAGCAGCCCATTTGTCTCAATTTCCTTTGTGCAACAGTTATTAAGTCCATTCCTTGAAAGCTGCAAATTCTGCTGTACCTCAGCAAAATCATGTTCCTAAGACTTATTCAGGTTTCTACTCAAGGTGACTAATTTTCTGTCTTATTTCTTCCTGGTATTAGAGTAGAAGTACATTACTACATTGATATTTTCACATCTGAAAAACAGTAAAGAAGAGCTTTCTGCTTTAAGTACAAATACAGAGCCTCCCCCAAGGCTACTTGTTGTGCTGTGGCACAGGGGATGTTTGCCATATGGCACTTAGATTTGGTTACAGCAGATGAAAGCATCCCAGGTCTATTCACAGGCCAATGAGTCATTTGATAGCCATGAAAGTTAATGTGCTCACACCTAGCTCTGCACATCAAGGAAGGTGCAATTTTCTGTTGATACACAAGTTGCAGCTTGATGGGACTGATTCTGGAGAAGATTCCTCTGTGTTCAAAGACTATTTCCTGACAGAGAAAGGGAACATGAGCATATGCATTGTGCAGAATGTACAATTCTGTATGCGATTTCCTACTTATTCTGGTGGAGAATTTTCTGAAATCGGACTCTTGTTTTGGCTTGTTGAGGGTTGTTTGTTTTTCTGTGGTTTGTTTGTTTCTTTCTATCTTTTTTTTTTTTCCCTGAGGGTATTAAACTTGGGCTAAAGCAACATGTATGGTAAGAAATTCCTTTCTCCTCTAGTTGGCAAAAGAAACATAAGCAAAACAACTTAGGCCCTCTTTAAAGGTTTCAGAATTTCTGAGCAAAAACTTATAATTCAGTGTCTGTAACTGAGTTATATAGCACTGCCTTAAAAGGGTGTCCAACCTTCAGATATTGAGGGCTGTCTGATGAATATGTCTTGATATGTTGAGTTTTGAGTACTTACTACCTCTCTGCAAATAAAAGTACATCCCATACTCAGTGAGTTACTCAGGCTTGAAACAGGTTGCATGATTGCTATGCTTCCCATTAGAAGGCTGAATTATCAGGTAACAGTGAAATATGCTCTGAATGTCTGCTTCAGTACAGCTGTTCAGAGGTGTGCAAAATTCCTAGGAGAAACTCAGCCCTGGATATATCTGGATCTAAGTCCATTGCAGATTTTTGCCAGGGCTTGCTGCTGTTTTTCACATTGATCTAATTATAAAGCTTTGATTGAATCTTATTGATTCAGTGGAGTCATGCCCGTTTCTGCCAGAGCAGAATTTGGCTTTGTGACTTCCAATGGAAACAATTGAACACAGTTCTCTCAGGCTTGGCCAGAAGGTGATTCCCCGTTGATGTTGCCACAGAGGTCCCAGTTTGATTATGCAATGCATCAATGCATAGACTGCACACAAAATGAACTGAGTCAAGACAAGGCTGTGTAAACTTTACCAGATAATCAAGTCTGACATAGCACTTTGCCTGCAGCTGTCAAAAACAACTGTCTTGGGTAAGGGATCAACTCAGATACCAACTTTACACTTAAAAGGTGTGGAAATATAAACTGCAAGAAATATTTAGATTAGTTATGTGTGTTTTTTTCATGGAGAGGGTATCTTTATCTTGTGTTGGTCTTTCCCTAATATTTTATATTTTAAGTAGGTTATTGAAGCAAATGTCCAAATGATTTGTTTCTAGTGTTTTTTTAAGTCTTTTAAAATTTCTAGTTTTATTGACCATTTACAACACATCATTTGTGTTAAACCACTTCAATACAGATGGGCACTCACTAAAGCTTGAAACATATATTGCTGCTATTTATTAGCATTTTACGGACAAAATTAATTTAGTTCCTATAGTGAAGGAAAAAGTGGAGGCAAGGGAAGGACAGACAATCTATTGTACAAGTCAAATTGGCTGACACTGGTGTGTTCAGAAAAACTGATGTTTTTCAACCTGTTTTTGCAAACGATATTTCCAGTTTTTGGTGAACTATCTTGCATGTCCTTAATTTTTCAGGCACAAACATGACATAGGGATTAGACTTCTAGCCAGTGTAGGTGGGCCCATACAAGATAGGCTCTTGTTGATACAAAAAGAGATGAAATACTGAGTTTATCATAATAAACTAGCATAGTTGAGGGGTTATTTTATATAAGCTTATGATAATTACTACTTTGGCCTATATCAATGGCAAACTCTTAAAAATTTCTCCGCCTTGACATAAATCTGTCAATTCTTGAGTTCAGCTTAAAGGATCAAGGAGTTGTTATGGCATTACTGTCACTTTCTGAATGCATATCTCGTCCCTCTCCCTTCTCCTCCTGGCATTAAAGTAGTACCGGGCAGATCGACACATGCCAAACCTGCCCACCCCATTCTCTAAGGGAAGATCTGTGTGAGCAGTTAAGACACTCAAATGAAGATACAAGTTCCTCTGTTGAAAATGGGAGAGAGGGAAACTCTTCAAACTAGGAATCAGAGTACCAAATCACTTGGAAAGGGAGAAGGAAGATATACTAGTGGTTCAGGAGTACTTTTATGGTGGATTTTGTTTATAAAGGCAGAGTTTCTGTTTGCACTTTTAAAAATAAAGCCAAATTCTGGATTTCATTTCACTAAACAAGAAATTGGTAGAGGCATTTTAGTGGATCTGGTGTTTGGTCACAAAACTGGTTTTAAGGGATGTGGAGTACAATCTTTTACATTGACTTTTTCCAATATGCAAAGGTGGGTAAAAATGAAAATAGCTAAAAAATACACATTTATCTTGGATCCAGTACAAAGTCACTATAAGGGGTAATAATTCAGGAAGACTGAGTGAAGGAACTGACTCTGTGCATTAGTAAACATGTCCTGAACCTTCGCTTCACATGACTACAGAATTTAAATAATGATACCTGAGTGCCCTAAAACCATGCTCATCTCTTTACTTTTCTCAGGATTTGTGTTTTTTGAATATTTTTTTAATGTACTGAGAGAATAGAAATGCATTTTGAAGCTTTTAGTAAAGATCATTTGTGTTTATTTGCAGTACAAATTTTTCTGGCAATCTGGAGGAAATTGAGAATTCCCTGTGACTTTTATGGAGCATTTGGAGAATGGGGAACATTTGGAATTGAGAATTGCTGCTCTGTATCACTGTTGGCAGGTTTGTTATAAATTTTCCAACTCTTTGATTTGGCTGTGGTCCAGGATCCATTGTTCTTCATCACAGGGAGTAGTCTGTCCATTACCTTCTACCAGTAGCTGATAAGGCTTTTTAGATGTAAGAATAACTGTGCCTCCTTCCAGCAGCTACTACTAGTGTGCTAATTCATAGATACAGAAGTTTAGCTTTGGAAAAATGTCACTACTGTCCCGGTTTTTGGCACTAGGGGCCATTACCAAGAGATGAGAGGTGTGTAGAGAAGACGACAACACAATAATTTATTGAATATATGGAATATAAAATGTGGAAACCACTATATGCATGAACCAGTAACACAAACAATAACCCGACAATAATCACCTGAAAAAGAAATAACTACTTTGCTGCTCTGACCTGGCTGCTGGGCTGTGAGGGGGAAGAAGGAGTGCTGTCACATGGGCAGAGCTGGGGGGGTGATGTGGTAGGGTCCCACTCGAGCTGCTGGAAAATCGATAGTGTGAAAGGAAACCCCAGAGGACCAAGGGGAAGAGATACCACACTGCTGTTGCTGCTGTGTGAAGCCATGTGGTCCTCTACCTGCACTGCCCAAGCCGTGGTTACTCCACACCACTGCCTGTGCCAAGAGACAGAGAGGACTTCCGTCTCTGCCCCTATTATAGAGTTCTGTTTTTGTTTTTTTCTCATGCTCCCTTTCCGATGTGCGCTGCTTCTCCATTGGTTGGCAGCCCAACTTGGTGTCACAAGACACTGGGCACTGCCCCCTCTCTACGACCTCACCACGAGGCAACATGGCGGCATTGCCACCAAAAATGCTCCAGGCAGTGCCTGCCACGGGAAGGCACTGCCACCACCGCCGCCTCACTGCCAGTGCTGTGACCCCCCACCTTGGCCACGGCCTTGTGCAACCGAAGCAGCTGTTGTGCCCGCTGCTGTGGGCCCATTCTATGCTGGAATCTCATTCTGGGGCCTGCCTCCTCTCCATGCATTGGTTGCTGCTGCTGTCTCCATCGCATGGGCACTGCCTACCCCTACTCGCCACATTGCCAAGGCGACACCTGCTCTGCCTGCGCCGCCAGTGCCCCATGACATGATGTCTGTGGGAGGCCCTGTGTTCACCTCGATCCGTGTCACACCCGTGGGGCTGTGGCGGTGACACGGGCGGGAGGGGTGCTGGTGGGAGTCCACTGCAAGGCACTAGTGCACCCTTAGTCGTGCCCAGTGGTGCTGCTCCTGGCCCCAGCCTGGCTCCATCACATTGGTGAGTGCAGGCCAGGCCAGGCTGGCCCCATGATGGCCCCGCTGCACTCTGCTCTCACAGCCCCAATCCACCGCCTCACCCCGCCATGCCGGCGTGGGGTCCACCTCTTTCACTTGCCCTCACTCTCTCAGGGAAAAGACAAAAAATAGTTTTAAAAGACACCCCCTCTTCCCCCCAGTTACCCCATAACATTATATGAATAGGCTTACTTGAAATTTCAGATATTCCTGGAAGAAAATAATGTGCTGTCTCTATGTCATCTATTACATCTTTCAGTGAGTGTTTAGGTAGAATTTGACTTAAAAAATTAGATCTTTCACAGCTAAACATGAATTGAATAAACTTTTAATGGTTACCAACAGAGACCACCAAGCTCCATTATTGTGTAATCTGTAAGTGGAGGAACCCTGTCAAGAGCATCATTATCTGTCTTCTCTAATGAAACAGTAGTACTGTGCACAAACGCAACTGCTAAAAAATAACTGTATAGAGAATCAGTACAGTTTGTATAAGTTTTCCAATGGCTTCACGTGAAACAGTTTTCCAGTCTCATTAGCATACTGAGACAGAATAATGGTAATTCTGTTGAAGTTAGGAACTTGCATAGTTTTTCTTGAATAGACTAGGCTGTGCAGAGTATCCACACAGTGGTACTGTACAGCAGAGTTAATGAAGCTGTTTGCATGATCTGTCATGCCAGAAAATATCCTGAAAATAATTAGAAAGTGGCTGTGAATATTTAAAGAAGTTACATATTAGATATGCCAGATTCTCTTGTAGAAGATACAAGTTCATGTTTAAAAATATTCAATGACCTCTAGCAACTGCTGTACTTAAGTCAGAAATATGGACTTCACGAAGTCTGTTATGCTCCCATTGTCGACCTGTTGTAGTAAAAGGTACAAGCTCCTTTAATACACTGCTTATCAGGTGCATACAGTATTCATTAAAAAAAATCCCAAAAAACCAATTTTATATTGTCATAAGAGAGCTGTCAGCATATTTGTCCAAGTAGATTTGGTAGGTGAATGTCTATTAACTTATGCATTTTTTATCCTGTGTGTAATTTAAATACTATGAGGAAAAAAAAAGACAAAAGCACATTTTAGATGGGCAGTATGTGCATCAGCTAATGGGGATGTGTAGGTTAAACTGAGAAAGAGAAAAATAATAAGAAGGGAAATTAAGGTTGGTGCAAGAATAACAAATTTTAATAATGTGTGTTTATAATGTTGATTCCATTAATGATGACAAATTGCAAGGGGTGTTTTCATTATCTACAAGTTCACATCACCTTATCTCAGTCTGATGGAGAGAAAAAGCAAACTGGTGAATATCATTACACCTTTTCATTGTTTTGTATCTAATCGCAGAGGAAAATTGTAGTTAACTTGCTACATGCATCTCAGGATTGTTTATCTAAAGTTTCTTAGGGATACATGAAGATTTCATAAAGCTATTTAATGTGGGTACTTGGGAGTAAAGAATTAATTAGACCATTTCCTGTTTAGAAGGGAGATATTAAAAATGCATTGTAGGATTAATATTTTACATATAGTGAGAAAGAGCTCATATTCACTGAAAGGAATGCTAACTTTCCAGAATGAAATAAAATGCAAGTGAAATTCTTGATGGCTGTGAAATTTAACAATATTTTATGTTTTAAATAATTATAAAGTATTTAAATCATTTAAATTTTTTTTTGATGTAAAACAGCATGAAAAAAAGCTAATCTAGGAGGAGGCATTCCATTATGAAAATGTAATGCTTAAAGGATTATGATATGCATAGTGGAGACCTTTCCAATGGTGTGGTAAGATACACACTTGTGATGGCATTAGCGCTGTTTTTTTAGTTATTTATCCCATGTCTAGTTTATGGTAAATTATCTCTGGACTTCTGCAGCACAAGGAAAAAGATTGCTTCAAACAAAACCAAAGGCCCCATGTGTGTCATCCACAACAAATTAGCCTCCCAGTTTGGGGGTAGTAGTGTACAAGTTATGCAAAGGGTAACTGAGGAGCAAACAGCGTGGGCTTGTGCATGTTGTCAGAATTCCGCTCCAACTCTGGTTTAGCACAGGTGGTTTTTTTACCTTTATCTAGGTGTCTTTCACTGAACAGGTAAAAAGACACTGCCCCAGTGCGCAACAGGATGGTGAGCTCATCAGTTCTTCCTTATTCAGAAGTCTGACTTTCTTTGATTTGGAGCAAGTGGGTAAAAGACCTCAGATGAATGCAATGCCTGAATGCTAAATGACAACTATGAAAAAAATATTGAAATATTAATGTCCAAAGGCTTTATACTTCTCATGTTGTTCCAAGGAGAGATTATTCAATGCAAACAGATAATTCATAATCAATGAATTAGTTACGGGATAAATGTGTGCACTAGACAAAATTAATTAAAAAAGAGCAAAGATTATTTTGTGTTGCATTCTATAGGTACAGGGAAGAGAAATACACAGGAAATCAAATAGGATAAAGTCTCATATATTATTCATCCACATCTGTATTTTTTTTAAATGAAAGCAAAAGATGCCTCGGTGGCACAGTAAATGCAGTATTGCCTTTAATAGAAACAGATATACTGTAAGTTGCAGACCCTCCAAAATGGAATTTGTGGAGCTTACTTTGCTTTAACTTGTCTTGAAATACCTAGAGTTTTGTTTTGGCTATGCTAGTTTATTTCTCAGAGAATCAAGGCTCATAAAGTTTGGAAGCAGCCTGTGGAGATTGTCTAGTCTAAGTCCCTGCTCAAGCACAGTCAGCTAGAGTAGGTTGCTTAGGACAATGTCCAGTCAAGGATTCAAACCCTACAACCTCTCTGAGCAACCTACTCTAATGTTTCACCACCCTTACAGTAAAAACAAGTTTTGTTTTACATTTAAATCAAATTTCATGTATTTAATTTTCTTCCCATTTCCACTTGTCCACTGACTGGATACTTCTGAGAAGATTCTCTCTGTAAATGTTGTCGCAATGTCAGCACTTGCTTAACCAATATGAGGGCCCAGGTAACTTAAACTCCTATAAATAGTACCAGTTTAATGCATGTACTTTCACTGTCATTTAATACCAAAGCAATTGCCATAGTAACTGTCCCATGTATGCTGAGGAAGGAAGGAAGGAAGGAAGGAAGGAAGGAAGGAAGGAAGGAAGGAAGGAATTAGTAAAAAGAGCAGGCTTTGTTTAAAGTCAGGTACCTTTGTCACTGAAAATAATAATGGAAATTATCATTGCGACAAAAGCCTGGAGACTGGCAGAGAGAGAAGTCAGTGGTTTTAGGCACAGACATTTTGGTACTTGTTGGAGACAAGTCTAGCCTGAGAACTGTACCTAATCTCTAAGTCTAAATAAGGTCTTCAGTCACCAGTTAATTACTGTGTTTGTTGCTTCAGTAACAGTAGGGTCTCCCAAGAAATATGTCTTGGGCAGAATGAACTAACCGTTGTTTTGTTTTCATGAAAATGCACACACATGGCTTGATTGTACTTAGGTTTTAAGAGAGGAGGGCTGTCTATGTCACAAAGGTCACAGTGTGCTTTGGAAAAACGGCTTTGAAGAGCTTTATTAAACATCTACTCATTAAATAATGCCACATTATGTATCTTATCAAAATATTTAACCCTCCCCAAATAAGAGATATTAAGTGAAATAAAATTGAAAAATAAACTAATTAAGGGACAAGAGCTAATAATACAAAAGAATGAACAAGGCATTTGAAGTTTTAAACTGATCCCCTGTATTTAAATTAAAATTGATGAGAGTGACAGATACTGTAAATGGTGTAATTTCTATTACATTTTTCATCCCTGTTAAATTCTGACATTGTCTACATTTTGGCTCTGAGCCATCTGGAATAAGGTTGTCCCAGTTGTTTTGGATGCAAGTGTTGATTATGACAGAGGTTGAACAGCAGATATCAGAGCAGATTTGGAAATATCATCCTGCACAATATAACTGATTAAAATAAAAATATCTAATACCATCCTTGTACTCATACACCAGTTAATTCTCTTCCCCAGTGTTCTGCTTACTACAGCATATTTCACTACAGTTTTGCTTTTTCAGAAACAAAGGCACAGATACCTAAAGAAAAATGCTGTATGAATTAAAAAACTTTAGTGCTGTTTCCTTCCAGATGAAGGAAAAAATGGTGTTGTCTTTAATATCTAAGAATATGAAAGTATAAGGAAATTTGCAGAGAGAAACAAGGAGGATACTGCTGTTTCTGAAGGCATATGAGGTACAAATATCCATTACTTGTAGTATTCATCGCAGTATAATAAATGATGATAGAGAAACTGGATAGGGAAACTACGAAAATTAAAATATGTCAACTCAAACTAAAGAGTAAATATATGCTATATGCTAAGATAATAGAAATTATGGTTCCAAAATGGGAAATAAAAAAAATACACTATTATATTAAAAAGGGTAAAGACTTGGGTTTTTAAAGTAGCGTAAGGTAAACACAGCAACTGAATTATATCAGAGAGTATCCATTCTATGCAGTGAAATATATTATGCAAAGGCTTTTGACCTTTAAGAAAATATGTTGATGATTTTCCTCTGCATACAGAAAAATGTCAGCATAGGTGTAAATAAATGTCATTAACTTTGTTTTTGTATTCATGGTATATCCACAAGGACCAAGATGTGCTGGTATTCAGACACCTGAACGGAGAGCATTTGAACCAGTCATTAACCCTCCTAGTTCACTTGACTGCTCAGACTGTCTTGGAGATGTCAATGTTTCACATCACCAAGGAAATGTACTCTTATCAGGTCTATACAAAATCAGGATGCATATGGTCTTACTACTAAAACTGCACATATATATTCATACCATGTACTGAGGGACTGCTTTTCCAAGGACCTAAAAATGTCCAGTTTCAATTTTCTGTTTCCTTAAATGAAATGTGTGTGTATGTTTTGTGGTTTTACCCCAGCTAGCAAGTAAGCCCCATGCTGCTGTTGGTTCATGTTCCCACTGTGGGAAGGGGGAGAGAATCACAAGAGTAAAATTAAAAAAGCTCATAGGTTGTATTAAAGACAGCTTAATAGGTAAAGAAAAAGCTATGCACAAAAGGAAAGAAAAACAAGGAATTCATTCACCACTTCCCCTGGGCAGGCAGGTGTTCCGCCACCCCCAGGAGAACAGGGCTCCGTCAAGTGTAGGGGTGACTTGATAAGACAAATGCCATCACTCTGACTGTCCCCTCCTTCCCTTCTTCCTCCAGTTTTATATGCCCAGCATGACCCCACATGATGTGGGATATCCCTTTGGTTAGTTGGGGTCAGCTGTCCTGGCTGTGTCCCCTCTCAGCTTCTTGTGCCCCCTGCCCAGGTCCACCCTCCGTCAACCAAAGGCCTGGAGCATTTCCATGATCCGTATTTCTTTTTAGTTTCCTAGGTGCTTTCACCAGAGGCAGAAGGGAAATTTAGTGCACTTAAGATGCTGGGAAGACAAGGTGATGGTATTTCTTAAGGAAGCTTAGGGGCAGTCTGTCCTGTTGTTCTCTTCTGAACAGGGTAGTCAAACATATTTTGAGAATCTGCTGCTATACATTTTCTCCATTTAAAATTTTGGTGATATGATCCATTTCATTGTTCAGTGATACAATGTAGTCAAGTAACATAAGAATATTTCCTCCTTCCTGAAACAAAAGTAACGATATGCAAATTTTCAACATTTAAAAATGCATTTTTGTTCCTTAGTTTTACAGGAGTGTTTCTCAGAATAAATGCTATTGCTTTAATAGTAACAATGAGAAGAAATAAATGCCTGTGGGCAACATAGGTTTCATCAGTATTTTCATACAATTTAACGATGATTGATTGCATAAATTGCTGGGAATTGCAGGCACTCAGCATATTTAAAAAATAGGTCACTTGTATAGATGTAGGAGCCAAATTTAAGCATCCAAGCTGAAGAAAAATTCATGAGGGTGCTTAATTACATCTTGCATACTAGCCTGCTCTGTAAAGCTGGATGCTTAAAGGATGATGTCTACCTCTTGTTTGAATCTTTGATTTCAGTAGCAGTACAGAGATCAGTAAGTAAAGTTATAAGAGTGTCTACAGGATTGAATCCAGTGTAGAAATCCCCTACAGTACACCAGATTGCACCAGGGCTCATAATTCTGCTCCTTTCTTTTACATCTCAGTAACTTCAGCATGCTGCCTCGACATCCTACGATGTTACATTACAAAGCTGCTTAAATAGGCCACAAGTTTGTTGGTAGAATTATGCTGAGATGTTTTTTTCTTTAATGGCTAATTGACGCATTTTGTGTTTTACAATTGAGAGATTAATTAAGAAGTTAATGATGGAAGACTTTATAATAGCTACTTTGTAGTCATTTATAAACTGTTACATCTTTCAGGGTATGATTCAATATGAGTTTAGGTTTTAAATGCACTATGAAAAAATGTTTTCCTATACTGACCTAATTTTCAGACATTAATAACCAAATCATTCACTCTACATCAAGAGCACCTTTTGCTGTAAAACATGATGGCTCTGGAAGTAATGCATTTTACCTTACCTCTCCACTTAGGTCACCAAGCCTACACAGTTTTGGAGCAGATGCAAACAACAGAAATGTACTGTCCAGGAATTTTTTTCTTCCAGGTCTCTAAGGGAGCAGGGCAACCAGGGGTTTAGGCCCAGTCAGCATGCGCTTGTGAAAGGCAGGGGCTGCTTGCCCAACCTGATCTCCTTTTTNGTGGCCAAGAAAGCCAATGGCATCCTGGCCTGTATCAGCAATAGTGTGGCCAGCAGGACCTGGGCAGTGACTGTGCCCCCATACTTGGCACTGGTGAGGCCACACCTCGAGTGCTGTGTCAGTTCTGGACCCCTCACAGCAAGAGACATTGAGGTGCTGCAGCATGTCCAGAAGAGGGCAATGGAGCTGGTGAAGGGTCTGGAGCACAAGTCTTACAAGGAATGACTGGGGGAGCTGGGGATGTTTAGCCTGGAGAAACAGAGGCTCAGGGGAGATTTTATTGCTCTCTACAACTGCCTGAAAGGAGATTGTAGCCAGGAAAGAAGTTGGTCTCTTCTCCCAGGTAACAAGTGACAGGACAAGAGGAAATGGCCTCAAGTGATGACAGAAGGGGTTTAGGTTGGATATCAGGAACACATTTCTTCACTGAATGCGTGATCAGGCTTTGGAACAAGCTACCCAGGGAACCAAAACACATGTGGATGTGACTCTTGGGGACCTGGTTTAGAGGGTGACTTAGTAGTGCTGGGTTAACAAGTTGGACTTGATGATCTTGGAGGACTTTTCCAAGTTTAACAATTCTGTGATTCTATGAAAATCATTGGACTGTGATAGAGTAATACTAGATGTTGTTTGGAGCGTAAGGAGGCGGAAGTGGGAAGAACGAGTTAATTAAATTCTTCAGGACATCACCTATACAAATGTGCATATAAATGTATATGTCCACATGTACACACATATACATACACAGCTGTGGGTAAAATGTATTCATATATGTGCAAATACACTCTAAAATACATCATAAATTTGCTGACCTTTCTGAACTACTGTGTTTAAATGGATGCTGTTATAAATATAATTTTTAAGCAGGCAGTACTTACTAGAACTGTAAAAAAGGTTGAGTGATGAATCACTTTGTCTTTCTTCTAGGAGTGTAAGAATTTGGTCTTTATTATGTCATTTGGTTGTCCTGAAGTAAATTATTTTTATTTGCATGGAAGTCTAATTTAGAAATACTATTAACTGACATTGCAAAATGATGTTGACAATGGCTCTGCAGAGTTTGTATAGCAAAGCTGGTTTTGGAAATAACTTAAGCTTGATTTTTTTAGAGTTTAAATTATAAAATAAGAAATCCTTAAAGGTTTTTAGAGTTTGGATTTGGATAAATGTCAGAAAGTCAAGCTTAGGTGAATTCTTCAGTGTACAACCAAGCTGCAAATTGCATGCTTAAAGAAAACTTTAGAGAATTCACCTTAATGAATGCTGTGTGACTATCCATGCAGAGCAGATTGGATCAGTAAAGTTCAGTGGTGTGCTCTTCAGGATTTTGATTCAGAGAATTTCCAGTACACAGTGGAAAAATTTTACGAAAGGAGTAACCTTCAAGATTTATGAGAATATTACATTTTACCCTTCCTTTTGAGTCTTCAGAGTTCAAAGGTGTCACTGCAGAACACAACAAATCAATCTACAGGTTAGAAATAATCCCTAAGTGTTCAGTGGAGCTGAAACTCCATGCAGCTCTTACCAGTGATAACAGAGTTTGATGGGGGCAGATCCTCTGTGACTGTGTGGCCTTGCTTGGAA
Source organism: Neodrepanis coruscans (assembly GCA_013400695.1). Taxonomy (NCBI): domain Eukaryota; kingdom Metazoa; phylum Chordata; class Aves; order Passeriformes; family Philepittidae; genus Neodrepanis; species Neodrepanis coruscans. Next base: position 2,420 of record VYZS01001952.1, on the reverse strand, counting down.
GAACATGTTCTGCCTGGTTACAGAACTGCACTGTGCTCATGTGCTCACACAGGAGAGATATGCTGGCAGTGATAGCCTATAGTTTTGAGCTGGTTCAGATTTTTTTGGTAGATACTTGCCGGTAAAAAAAAAAAAAAAATCAACAAAAAACCAACCAAACTTAGTTCATTGAAATCAAAACCTTTCTCAAGAAAAGGTCAACTTTAACAAGTGTTCTCCCTTTAGGAAAAATTATTGAAAAGTATAGAAACTGCTCGTCTTACTTATAGCAGCCTTAAAATGAATAGAAAATCATTTTCTCCTCAGAATTTAATTTTGAACTCCAAGTAATTATGTAATAAAATGCAAACATTTTAGAACTGAGTGTTTTCCTGTTGGACACAGAATTTTCTTTTATTTTTAGTTCTTAGAAGTGTCACATTTTTGCTATTCTCTATTGTACATGGCTCATTTTATCAAGACCATACTTCAAGGAATTATTTCACAGAAGCTCATGAGTAAGAGAGGGAAAATCAGGATGACAAAAGACTCTCAAAGTTTGATGGATGTCAGCTGCAAGATCAAACACTGTTTTGAACGATCTTTCTGTTTTTATTATCCATTGTACTTTGGAATTTAGGAAGAGGAACAAAGAAAAGAATGAAGGGTCTGATTTTTTTTGCGGGGCTGGAACTTTTTAATAGAAATAACATTGACAAAAAGCCCTCTAAAGGAACCACCACTGTATCATCTGATGTGTAGCCAAATCAATATTACTGGTCCTTGGAGACCCTTAGATTTTATTCTTTCCAATGCATTTAATACCTTTCTACAGCTGTCTAAGAGTAAAAGGGCTATAAGAATTGGAAAGAGCAGACAAGTGCAGACAGGAATGTGTAACAGTGAAATTTGCTGATTAGAAAATGTTTTTTCACACTGAGAACAATGCGATATTATGTACTTTCAAGATGTCAAAATAGAAATTCTGTCAGCTGAGTGTCAGATGCAATTTTGTAAGAATAGGCTCAAATGGAATGAAGTCCTCTTGTAAGTCATGCTTGTACAACTAGATAAATGCTCTTGATAGCTTGATTTTTATTTATTTTGTGCTAGGGAGGAAAAAGGACATTTAAGAAATTATCATATTTATTGAGGATTTTTATCATCAAAACCTTTTACTCTGTCACTGTAGACCTGTTTGCTGTAGCCTGAGTTCGTGAAAAGAAACGGTTTGGAAAAATAGTGCAACATTAGATTAATACTGAAAACTTAAAATCACAGATTTAATAGAAGAAGTTTTCCTTCAAATACGAACTACTTAATGGTTTTGGCATGATAAATACCATTTAATTACAAATTAAATGCGTGTTCCCGCACATTAGTTGTTAATTATGGTTAATATAGTAGACACAAAAGTAATTACATTCTACAAGAGAGAGTTTGTCAAAGAAAAGAATAATCATTTATTTCCATGTACCAGGATGCATTCTGTGTTAATCTTTCACTACCTACTATTTTACTTGAAAATAAATGATCAATGATTTCCATGCAAGAAAGGACAACTCTATATCTTTTGCCTATAATTGAAGCATTATAGATTTGTTTGGTTATAAATTCACTAAACAGAAAAATTAAAGAAGGCAAATGATGCATACAGCCAAATTAAAATGAACTGTGGGAAAATCATTAAAAATTAATGTGCCTTAAATGTCATTCTAAGTTATTTAGCACTCGTGGTAGTTTCACTTCTAATTCAGGAAAGCAAACAAATGAACACGCTTTATTTTACCTTAAATGGCACAGTAATATAAAAGGAAATAGTATTCAAACATGCTCTGTTATTGGAAGTTAGTATTAAGGCATAATATGATATCAAGATATTAGAACAAAACCTTGGAATTCATGATAGGGCAATTGAATGCAAATTGCTGTCTGGAGATACAGTGTCACCTTGATTGACTTGCTTTGTTTTTATTTGCTGTACCTTAGAATTTTATTAGCAAATGCAAGATTGAAGTAGTAGATTTTGCTATTGAAAGCAGCCATGTGGATTGGTTTTGAAATCCAAGACTGATAGTCAGAATCACTGCTTGCTTTGATTAAAAGTTTCAACATTTCAGTGGATAAATCCTTTGCATTAGAGGTGCAGTACTAACAAATGGAATCTTGACACTTGAAATATGTTAGTCTTCTTTCCAACTAGGAAGGCAAGGGCTGTTGCTTGCCACATCGTACAGCTCAGCTAAGTTATAGAATCGCAGCAGTGCAGAGAAAGAATAATTATTAACATGGCATAAGAGGAGTGGAATCTAGTGCTAGTGTCCTTGTTTGGAATTAAGGAGGAAGTGTGAGTGACATTATACATCCATTACCTTGAAATAAATTGTTGGCATTGTCATGGCATTCCTATTCCTCTGGTGTTAACAAGCCAAGTGGCTTTG
>VYZS01001950.1:0-10741 GCA_013400695.1 Neodrepanis coruscans | reverse complement strand
CCAGCATCAAGAAGTCGAGTTCCCAACATTCCACTTCACTGCTGCCAACAGCTCCACTCAAAGACATCTTTTACAGAATCTTGAATATTTAATAATATAAAACCCAAGTTGCAACAGCTGGAAGTATTAGAAGATGCTTTTATTGTCTCATTGGCATCATCTTTGCTGCAAGTCTCAGTTTTGCTTTAAACCTTTCACTTATTAAGAGGAAACAAATTCAGACACAACATTAACACTTACCAGTTTTGGACATAAAATATTCATTTTTAGCAACACAGCTTTTTCCTACAAAGGGTATAAAGGAAGCTACAAAAAATAAATCAAAAGTTACATGTATCAAATGCTCAAGGAGGTAAAATCAGGCTTAAACAAATAATTTTTACTGATCAGCATTGCCTATGTCAGCATTGTATAAAAGAAACTGGCAAATTAGAGTAAATTAAATTTTCGGTTATCACTGAAAAACATGAGTCCAAAACATGTAAATCCTCCAAGGGCTCATGTTGTTCTGCAAAAACACTTCAGTGCTACAAATGCTGTTCTTCAACACTCTGCAACAAAGTCCAGAGTACTCTTGGACAATGTTACTGGTGATCCCTGGAGCCATTTTTCATCTATAAAATGGAGATAAAAGAGAAAATATCAAGGCACCTGTTGATCAAAAGCACTGCACAATTATAGAAAATCTCACAGGAGAAAAAGGCTTGGCACAACCATTCCCATGGGATGCAAAGCAGGGCACTAACAATCCCTGGATCCAGAGCAGGGCACTAATGATCCCTGGATCCAGAGCAGGGTCCCAGTGATCCCTGGATCCAGAGCAGGGCACTAACAATCCCTGAATCCAGAGCAGGGCACTAACAATCCCTGAATCCAGAGCAGGGCCCCAATGATCCCTGGATCCAGAGCAGGGTAGCAAATGAAACTGGGAGTACCTGTTTCTGTAACCTGTAGTACTTCTTGGAGAGATCAACACTTGTCCGTCCTTTCTGAAATGGGTAAGACCACAAAATTAAATTCCAGTGATTGCCCATCTCTTGAACTCCTTTCAAAAGACATTTTATTTCTTCAACTGTGAAATCTTTTCGGGTTCTCCTCCTCCTCCTCCTTGAGTTCATGTCCAGGGGATGTATTTCATGACTCTGCAAATATTTATCTGGGTGTAATTAAAAATGATGCCAATTCACATATTATTTTGTGTGTGGAACCAATGTGTTCTTGGCAGGACAACCTTAAATAGTTGTAGAGAAATAATCAGTCAAGGCAACAATGGTTCTTCAAGGTTTCCTTGCTATCACCCACTTACTGAAATACAGTATTTCAATATTACAGTTTCCCTTTGTTGTACCTACACAGTTTATACCTTGAGTAGGTTTATTCCTTCAGGTTTCTGTTATTTCTACACTGTACAAATTTTCATCAGTACAGGAAAAATCATACCTCCATATCCATTACTCAGAAAAGAGTGTCAGCTGAAAAAAAACTTAATTCAGGCATAAATCAGTATGATTGGAGTAGAATCAGCAGAGAAATATCTTTTTAATAAGGGTCAGTTTGCTCCTGGGCTTAAAAAGAAATTATGCCATTCACAGTGTGCTTTTATTTGGACATTTACAAACATGTGAGTGCATGATCAGGTTTGCACAACTAACCTCAGCTTTGTCAAGGGAATGTGTGCAATTCTCCTTGAAGTGCTGACATTTCTGGGTGCACTGGGTGCTCTGTCTCTTCCAGTTACCACTCTGGGGCTTCTGTGAAGCTGTGGAATTGTGAACAAGGAGGCTCTTGGTTACTTTAAACCAACTGAAATCTCCTGTCAAACTGCTGAAAGGAGCATTCCTTCTAACAAACCTGAGGATGGAAATGTTGCTCTGTTAGTAATATCTCATTCTGCTCAGAACTTTGTCTCATGAGGATTATTTATGCATTGGAAGCAATTAGAAAGTAGTAATATTACTGATGTTTGAGTTCATTCCTATGGTTAAAGGTTAAAGAGCTGATTTAAATTCTTAGCCATGTGTCCCCAATAACAAGAGAGGTGCTTCTCTCCATGCAAACCCTGAACTTTGGAGAATTAATTTGCTGGAAATACTCACACTTCCCATATGCAGGTGCCAAGGTATAGTCACCAGTCCACCTCATATCTTTGTGATGTTCATCTCTCTTTGCAGTATTAGTTTTTCTACTTGGAGTCAAAAGAATACCTTGAAAGAAATCCCAAACAATAAAACATTGAACACCTTTCTTAGGGAAAAAACCCCCAACAAACAAACCACAAAACACAGGTGATGTCTGAGGAATTAAAATTTAAGAGAGAATGATGTTTTGAGCTATGTGGTCCTGGAAGACAGAGTGGAAAATTCAGTTTACAGAAAATGTTCACTTGTAACAGGCTCTCAAGATGAAATACAGTTGTTTTGTTTGAGGTTTTTAATTTTAAAATACATCCATGACTACCACAAACAAATGAATTAATTTCTGAATCTGGAGGGGAAAATAGAAGCAAATTTAAAAATCAATCCACTAGTTTTTACCAGAAAACAAAATCATGTAAACAAGTTTTTTCGAGAATAGAGTACTAAAAATAAATTCCTGATGGGTGGTTTTTCAAAAGAGAATGCATTTGAAAGGAATAGCAATGGTTTAGGATTGAAGCAGTGATTTAGAGAACTGCTTCAGCCCACTTTAAAAATTCTGGCCATTAACCATAAGGAGCAGTGTTGGTTACCAGCTGATTGTGGTGTGGCTGGAGCTCTGCAGGTGCCCACAAACACCATGTGCTGCAAGAGATTCCTGCTGAGTTATATAAAAATATCTATTCCTAGAGTAAGGGGTCACCACTAACATTTTTACTATTTTACAGAATAAAATCTGCAACTGATGGTTCCGCAAACACAGGTTTTTCCACTGCCCTGCAGAAACTGGTGGGATTTACATTCACTTTTCTCTACCTTGTTAGTAATTTCTTATTCCCAGATAACAAGTAAGCAGAGCTGTGCTTCATTCCTGGCTGGTTGGTTGGTTGCAATGAGCTGTTCCAGTCCTGCTGCAGGTTTCCCCCTGTAGCAATTTTAGCACAGAAACCCCAGCAGAAAAATACCCAACAGAACTCTGTATCCACAGCCTGCCACTGTAAAGTTCTGCCAAAGGATTAGTAGAGAACAGGGGCTTTTTGCATTGATTTCCAAACCAAGCCCTTACTTTGGAAAATATCCTTTTTGCCCCTCAAAGCTGATGTTTCTGCTTGCAGCCTGTCCTTCCTCACTGGGGTCAGCAGTATTTCTGGAAAATAAAAGAACACCAGTACAAATTCCAGGAAGTAATAACTGGTTAATTTCCAAAATGCCTCCTTTAAACCAGAAAAACATTAAGAATTATAATATTAAGATTTATAAACATCCAAGTATGTAATAACAGAATAAAATGTCCTTGTTATGATGTCATACATCTATTCCCACTTATTTCAACTTAACACATTCCCTTCTCTCAGTGCTTGACTAGTTCTGGCAAACATGGCAGTGCCATCCAAGCCTGTAATGAGGGTCTGGCACCACTGCCAAGAAATGCACCAGATTCTCACAACAAAAGTGGCCACTTCTGATCCCACTTAGTGCAAACCATTGGTAAATCAAATTAAAAGAGTGAGTTTCAAACAGCAGGACAGTCAGAATCAGATCACACAAAGTTCAGAATTTTAAATGCACTCCCAAGAACCAATTTGGAATTACTGTCATAAGTGGTGATTCTACTGTTGTTACAAACAGCCAGTTGACGAAGTTCTTTCCTGTATCTTTCTTCAGCTTCCAGAAGGACTCTGTGATGGTCACAGCGGTGCAGACAACTTTGTAACAGCTTGGTAAAGGTTTTGCTGTTGAAGGACAGTCCCCCTGCTGTACAACCTGGGAAAAAGCAGGACATTGTAGAAATTACAAGCAGGAATGTTACAGAAGCCACCCCAAAGTGCAGCATCTCATCTGGCTCACTGTGATCTGCAATTCCACCTCTGCTTTTCCACATACACGTCTCAAAGAGCTGCTGACAGAGCTTGTTGGGGAAGTGGCACATGGGCAACTGAGGGCTGCAGTCCTGGGTTGCTTTAAAATGCCTGCCTGGACTTGACAGCAGGGAGGCAGAGAGAACAGAGGGGCCAGGAGCCTCAGCAGGAGAAAAAAGGAGGGAAATGAGCAGAGCTCCATCTTCTTCCTCCCTCTTTCCAATCAGAGAAAGGAGGAAAACACCCTCTCTAGAGTATCCCTGTAAGCAGAGTGTCATCTTTTAAGGTACTGTTAGCAAACCCACACAAGGGTACATGGCCCAAACTGCAGGATGTCAGCTTGATTTCCATATTCATCTTTTATTTTAGAGGCAGAATAAAGAAAGGAAGCAGTTAAGACTCACATAATAGGTGCCAGAGCAGATGTGCTAAATTTCTGTACTGTCAGTCCACTTACTGCCCTGCTGACTCTGTGAGAGCTCCTTAATGAGATAATATTTACCTAAACACCTTGAACCTGCCATTTTATGGGATGAAGATGCAGCTGAAGTACTTCTGGCTTTCCTGGTTATCTCTGAGCACAATGAATGCTGATCTAAATGAGGAAGGAAAAAACCCACTAAGAAAATGTGGCCTTCTTTAGCCATGGCAATCATTCATCAGTGCACCTACACTCAATTGCATTTCTCTTTGTAGATTATTAAAGTTTAATTAATGTAACAGCAGAAAATCCAAAGGAAATTCCTCAAATTAAATGCATCACATTTGCATTTTTGTAAATCCAGAATAATCATGTTCCATTCAGTGCTTTTCCATCACTCTCCCAAAGGTTGTAACTTCAACTTGAACTCAGCAAAATAAACTTGTATTGCTTAACTAAGGCCTACAAACTTTATTTCTGTCTGGAATCAGCTGCTGAGAAATGTGATGCACTGGAATAATATGAACATAAAAACTGATCAAAATAGTGATAAAAGCACAAACCCTCTAATTAGTATCTCAGTCAGAACAAAAGGAATATGCTCATCTGTTTGTACCTGATGTGCTTGTCTGTTTTCCAGTTCTAACAGCCTCTGCTTGTTCTTTAAATAACTGTTCACTGGGAAAATCAAAATGGGAACAAATTAAAATGAACAAAACACCACAACCTGTATTTACTTGTAAATTAATACAAACATTCCAATGGGAAAAAACCTCCAACATATTAAATATATAAAAGACAAAACTTTTAAAAAATATTCTGATTATCCCAAGTCACTGGGCTTATGACATTGCTGTGTGTCACAAACCTGTTTTACCAGAGCTCTGTGCTCAGCACTCCTTGCAGTGCTGCTTTGAAGGGATCTGCTTTCCAGGGCAATTTGCAATTCTGACTCACACTGAGATCACTTAGTGCACATCAGACTCACAAAGTCTTCAAAATACTGTGGCTTTCACCACTTGGAGCAAATGCCTTCAAAGGGAGGCGATTTTCTTCTTTTCTTGCAGTGATTAACCTGTATGCAACCAACAGGCTGCTGTGATGCTGTGCCTGCATTTTTGGCTTGGTTATCCTTCAGTAACTCCTGGTTTTGCACAAATACACAGGCAAGGGGAGAGCTTTGGTTTGTTTGTTTGTCTGTTAAATGGAATAAAGAAGCTGTGGGACATTCTGTGATCAGTGGCAAAGCAAAATTTGCCTGAATGTGCCATGGCCAAGGTCCAGGCCCTTGCAGTGTAACAATATAATGCACCCAAGGAACCTGCCCAGAGCCAGGTGCAGCCAGCCATGGAAATAAAGCACAGCCAAAATGTGGGACTCAAAAATAAAACAACCCAAAAATCCCAGAGAAATGTAGTTTTCCTCCTTGATTATCTTGAGGGATACTTCTGATATAAATTCAAGAGAGTGTATTTATCATTGCAAGTTGCCTGTCAGTAATTATTTTATTATCAATAGGAAAGACAAACATAAGGAGCAAAAGAAGAAAATAAGCATTTAAGGTCCACAAGCAAGAGAACAGGGAATGACTAAACCTTTCTCTTGCCATACAGGGAAAGCAGTGGAACATGAGGAGAGAGAACAGAGGTGGGGAAAATTTTTTGCCCAGTTTGCAAACACTCCAGTTCCAGTTTCAATGTATTTTCTAGCAGTTCTCCACCTGCTGTTTTCCTGCTCAGTGCACATCACAGCACCCAAACCAGTCCAAACCAGTGGCTCCAATCTTGATTTATTACATCAGAGGGAGTTTTGAGGCCAAATCATGGATGATTTGTCACCACAACCCACCAGATTCTCATCAGAGAAAAAAAAAACCAGAAGCTTTTGTTACTATTCTGTCTGTAATATCTGCTCTGGGCTCTCCAAACACTCCCACAGAATATTCTCCAGTGGGCCACCACAAGGCTACATCTTTTCACCCCAAGAAAAAGACATCTTTAGTAACCAATCATTTAAAAGCTGGCATTCAATTTGGAAACTACAAAGGAAAAGCAACTCAGGATTTCTGCTGGTGTGCAGGGTGACTCACCTTGCTTGAGGAACAGGCTGGTGTTTCACAGGAGCAGTTTTGTCACCTGTTCTGTGGCTCTGAGGGACATGGTCTGTTTGCAGCTCAGGCACAGCACAAGGGATGTTTCTCTGCTCACTCTGTCTGGTGGAAGCTGCATCCACAGTGTTCACTGTTTCACTTTGCCTTGGAGGACAATTGACAAATGGAACAGGAAGCTGATCATCCAGCTGGGGACAAGGTGCTTCCTTCTGTGTTCTCTCCATGTGCATTTTGGGATCAGCAGGATTCACTCCCTGGGGTTTTAATGCCTCAGAATTGGCCACTGAAGATGCATCTGCAAACACTCCTCCTTGCACTCTTTCCTGTATTGGAAAATACCAATTAGTGCCTACACAAGCTCTATAAACATGTTAAATAAACCCAGTAACAAGAGGAAATAAATAGACCAGTCTAACTCTGAAGGTAAAGCAAACCCCAGGGAAGCTTCAGGAAACCCTGAGGAGCTGAGAGCCAACATACCCAGCAGTGCTGCTCCAGGGCTTCTCATCAAGCCACAATTTCAGGCTGAAGAAAGGAATCTGCTACTAATGCAAAGCACTGATGGAAATGAAAGCATTTAATGGAGGGATGGATGGCAATGAAAGGATCCATCTAAAAATGCCTCATAAAGCTGCTGTTCCAACCCCAGACATATCAAGCAGCTACAAAGCACAAGGAACACATGAAACACCTGTATTTCCACCCTCCTTTATCCTCTGTACAGCCATGGGCATTTCATACAGGCCAATATTAAAATCACAGGTTTGAATGTCCAGCAATTACAAATAAATTCAGCCTCTTGTTTGTCCAATAGAAATGATCTCTGTTTTGCAGAAAATCTGAGTTTCTAATGAACAAAAATACTTCACAAACCCCAGGTGCCTCCATTCCCTGACTGCTCTGCACAGCAGTAACTTGGGATGATCTGCAGGAACAGCCAAAGTTGCAGGTTGTGGTTTCACCACATCCAATGTTTTTCCTGCTTTTTTAGCTCACACTGGTGTTACTCAAGGGTTTGCTTTCTCTTTCTCCCTAAACTCTGGAAAGACTTGATTAGTTTTACCCTACTTTGGTAAATAGGCCAACCTCATCTTGTTCTTGTTCAATCAAGTTTATTCTGTGCAATATTTCTCTTGCTTTCTTCCAGTAGTCTTGTAGACTTCTCTTCCTGGCTTGCACATCCAATTCTTCTGCATTGTTGGCATTTAATGAATTATCATTTATTTTCAGAGACAATTGTTCAGCTTTATAAAATATAAAACAACATTAATATTTAAATTTGTATCAATGAACACCTTAATTATATTTTATTATGCTGAGGGACAGACAAAATAACTAAATGCAAAATAAAATCTCTGAATAATATTTTTTAAAACCTTGACTTAAATGTACACATAAATATTAAGACACAAACTGCAGTTGCCAGAGGTGAGTTTGAATTCCCAGAAGCTGTTTGCACAATGCTGCTGTGTAAAAAAGGACTTTTGCTTTGACTTCATCTTAATTCTACAGGTTCTTTGCCAATATAAGTCTCTGCTTCTTTCAAAAGCAATTCCATATTAAAGGACAGTGCAAATGACCACATTCCCTCAAACTACCAAAACTCCTTCAGTACAAAAATGTAGATGCTTTTCACTAATTAGTAATTTTACTAATTGCAAACCTTCTGTGCTCCAGAGATTAGAGCATAAGGTGTCTTTGGCAGTATTGCACAGCTGAGTTATTAAAATCTTACACAGGGTGCCTCAAAATACACCCAGCTCTCAAAAGAAAGATCAGGATTTCTCAGCTCTGCAAACTGATTGTACTGACAGTGATTCCACTGCTTCATTCTCTGTGTGTAAAGGTCCCCAGGAGTAAAGTGTGTGTCAAGTGACAAGGTTAATGTTTTCCACACAATGTAGAGATGGGATCTGGCCCTACTCACACAGGTTTCACAATGGCATTATTGCAACACTTCTGCAAATTTTACTTTTCTTATTTCTGCCTAAATCAGCCCATGGTGGTAAATGGGCAACTCCTCAGCAGAAAACAAACACCTCCTGGAGCAGCCAGAATGACAGGGCTGCCACAGTGAGGATCCCTTGGGAAGTCAGCAGAACACAGAGATGGAAACCATCACTGCCATTCTGAAAGCAAAAACACAAAACTCACTCATCTGTTTGCAGTTCTGCAGCACAAAAGTAGCAGCTTTGATGAGCTCCTCATCCTGAGATTCTGTCAATACCTGAATCATGAGTGGCAGCCCATTGTTCTGGAGCAGCTCACACTGATTTTCTTCTGAAACAGGACGTTTTAAAGGAAAAGAGATGAGTCATGGAACCTTAAAGTAGATGTGCAGCATTTCTGTAAGCCCTGAGAGGCAGAAATATCTAAAGCTTCAAGTTTACAATTACTAAATCTATAATAAAATTAGTAATTTGATCCTGTTCCTCCTTACTTACATGTCACTAGCTAAATTTAATTACTGTGATCTCATGTGTGCATAAAACTGACAAAAAATAGTTCCATGTTGTTTAAACTTGATCAAAAAAAAAGATGAAATATGATTATTACGACAGTGCTGACATTTTAAGAGAAACTTCTGTTGCTTTAATCATATTTCTATTTGAAAGACATTTTCCATTAAGCTTTGTTTCAATTAATTCTTCATTTAAAAAGTCTTTAAAATAGATTTGGAAGCAGCTGAGCTGATTATTGAACATGTTCTAGACATTCAGAGGATTATAACCAATGAGAATTTCTGAACACAACCTCCTTTTCTTGTGTATCTGCACACACATGAAAAAAACAGATTAATGAATACCCTCAACATCCCACTCTGTTTGTTTGTACCACCAGAAAATACCAATGCTCTGAATTCTTGCACAGTAATCTGTTTTCTCAAAGCTCTTAAAGATACCACCTGCTACCAAGTTTTAAAATGTAAAGATGGAACATTATGGGAAACTTTTTTTCTGAATATCAACATCCCATTATTTCATGGAACTTTCCCTCAGTCTTGATGAAATGACCCCACTGAAGGAGTCAGTGTGTGACAATTCAGTGGGAGGTGACAAAGGAACGAATCCAACCCAAATCTTACCACAAACTTCAGTACAGTGTCCAATTGTCAGAATGATGCTGATTTTTTCTCCTGTGCTCAGTGTCTCACTGGACAGCAGCTTCAGCAGCTCTGGCACTGTGTGGTACTTGGCCAGGACAACCCCTGTGGCAGCTACTTGGTTCAAAATATTGGAAGCAAAAGAAGATATTTAGTGTATGAGCATCACCTTCAGGGAGCTCTAGAGACCTGTCAGAGCCTTGTGCCTGCCCAGCCCTCCCTGCCTTTAACCCTTCCCATCCCTCCTGGGGCAGCAATTCTGCTTGTGCTGCTCCCAAAGCCAAGCCTGCCCATATAAAAACTTGGAGCTGTCCTTTCACTCACAGTTATTAGCAATGCAGGCATCCAGAGTCTTTGTCACTACCACTGCAAGTTTTGTGCCAGAGGGACCCAAGCAGGAATCATGCAGAAGCTCAAGGAGAACTTTAGCTAAAGTATCCAATCCTCCAATAGAAACAAAATATTTCTGCACATATGCTTAGTGAAAAAAGAAAAATTAAAAAAAAGTGTTTTTAAGTAATAGTTTGCAAGTTAATTCAGCATTTCACCAATTAAGCTCATCACAGTTTTTCTGTGCATGCATTAACCATGACATTTCCAGCCATACATATATAATTAATCTCAAGAAATGCAGTAGCTGTCATATAAAATAGTTCCAGGAAACAATGACCCCAATAAATGCCTTGCAAATGGCAAATACTATGCCTGAGTTCTACCTAAGTCCTTGCTTTCAGTGATGTAATAGTGACTTTTAATTATGAAATCCTTTTAACCAAACCAGCTTGACCTCATGAAATGTAACCAGTTTGTGGCTGTGGATTGAAGCACAATCTGCTCTAAGTAAAGAGGGTGGAATAGAGTTTTCAGAGCAGAAGTTGGAAGAACAGCAAATGTATTTCTGGAGATTGGCAAAAAAATTAAAAAAATAACTACCTAATTACACTTTTAACAAAAGCAAAACTATGTAACTTACAGTTGTTCGCAGCTGTGAGCCCAACAAAGGAACAGATGGGACGAAGGACCTCGGGCTCTGGGCAACTTTCGAGCCACTCCTTGGCATGAGGCAAAACTGAGCAGCAGATGTTCTGATTGTCCTCTGGAAAAACAACCCCC
>VYZS01001945.1:98144-109348 GCA_013400695.1 Neodrepanis coruscans | reverse complement strand
AAGTGGGTTTTGAATGATCACTGGGTAGATCCCAAATGGGATCCATACACTTTTAGTACATGAGTATAAAGGAAAGAAGTGACTTGAATAAATATGGTCAATAAAACAAACAGCATGTTTTGCTTTTACTGTCAGCTTAACTTCAGCTCTGCCAGAGTACCCAGCAGATCTTTTTCCCCCTTATTTTATTGTTAAGTACAGGTNTTGTTTTTCTTTTAACATCTTCATGGCATCACCAAACTATAAGTTCTTTCCATTTGGAAATTCATTTCTTCCCTCCTACATATCACTTAGATGTTCTTTCTGCTCACTGGGATGCTTGTGGCTTAAATTCAAGAGTGGGAACATGATGTTCAAGAGTCCGTCAAGGGTATTGTTGTATTTCTTCTCTGTTTGATTTGCTGTCTAACCTGAAACATTGAGAGCTTTAATTTAGATGAAAATCCTTCACTGAACACACAATGTGTGCAGGAAAAAGAATTCAGATTTTAAAAAAAAGGATTCAGGTTTTTCAACTCCTACCTGAAAACCCCAGCTCTTATTTTTACAGCCTGCAACACTGTTCCTTGGAAGGCAAATTTGTTTTATCTCCACTGCTTTGTGTAATAAAGGGTTGAAAGATTGGAAACAGTCCCGTGCATTGATCTGAGATGATTTTGCTTTAGCTTTTGCCTTTCCTTTCCTATTCCTGCCACAAAAGTATCTGAGAAATGAAGCATGAATGTTGCTGTGCAAGTTATTCTCCTGTTACATGAAGGCTGTCAGCTGGTAAAGGTAGATTTCTCCTTCTTTCCCATCCTTCCCCAGTTTTTAGCTTGATTTGTGTCTGCCTACCATCCCAGCTAAGGAAAAAGGGAGATATGCACAGCAAGGGGTTGCCTTAATGTTATAAAAGCAGGGAATTTTTATTAATGTGGGAGACAGCAAGTATTAAGGGTATAGTGGAGTGCACAAAGGCCATAGTTACTGGGCCTCAGAATTTCAGATTTAAAGTATTTGTATTAAGTATCGAAATTAACCATAATGGTTCTATACCTGTATTTTACCACTACTTGGGGGAATAATCAATATTTATAGTCTTTTACAAAACCTTGACATTGTCCACCAAATAGATGGCAGGAAGCTGATTGCCCTTGTGGTATGAAGAGGCACTTTAGACCATCACATTACCCCATTTAAATAACGATTCACAAAGTGCAGCCTTTTCCCAAAGACAGTTTTGGGCACTTCTTCATCTGATATTAAGTGCCTAAAATGCAGAAAACTGCCTAGTGAGATATTTTGGTATGAAATCCTGGAATCTGATGTTTAGAACTGCTGTGACTGCATTGTTTGTCCTAAGCTAACATTTTCAGGGTCTTTTAGGGTTCTGGTGATGCTGGAACAGGGAATTCCTCTATCTATGCTCAACTGTGCTTTTATATTGCAGAGGAGGATGAGGAGCTGTGCTGTGAGTGAAGCTTCCAGCCTTGTCTCTTCATACATTGATTTACACCAGAGCTGAGCTACCTGCCTCCCTCCCTTTACCTGACCAGCTCTGGGCTGCACAAAATTCTGGGCTGCATCTCATCCTCCCCTGAATGACAAAACTGCAAAACTTTAGCTTTTGCAGTGATTTTTCTGTCTTTCCCTCTCCTCCATCTACCTCCCTTTTGCTCTTGATGTATTATATTGGTATTTTGAGCAATTGGAACTTGTGACCAGAGCTCAGGGAATGGTGGGTGGTTGTGCTTTTCATTTTTCATGCAGCTCCTTCTTGCACCTGCAGCATCCTGTATTACAATTGTCTATTTTCTAATCAGTCCCTGAGCATCCCATTTTTAATGGGGCTTTCTGGACTCACTTGTCATGGTCATGTATAAAAACTTCCTAGTTTTCCATTTCTTGAGGTTGAAGTTACAGATTTCAAAATTTATGTTAAACTTGAGAGTAACAAAGAAATAATACCATGAAACAGTATTTGAGTCATCAATTTGTTTTCCTTCCTGTGGAAGAAAAAGTATATTTATTGCATGTTACTTTTGGCATCAATATGAGTCTATTATCTCAACTGTATCTATGATACATGGCAACTGTTTTGGATGGAGAGGAGGGATCAACACTCTCTTCCTTCTGTTTTAACAAGAAATTCCAAGTAACAATACATTTGAGTTTGACCTGTTAAATTGAGAACTCTTATTGACTAAGAAAATGGTTATACTTTTTTTTTTTTTTTAGTTGAAGCCAAAATACTGTTTCTACCTTAAACTTGTAGTTTCTGAGCTCTATCAGTGTGATCTGCAATGGAAGAAATTCTTCCTTGTGAGGGTGGGGAGGCCCTGGCACAGGTTGCCCAGAGGAGCTGTGGCTGCCCCATCCCTGGGAGTGTTCAAGGCCAGGTTGGACAGGGCTTGGAACAACCTGGGGTAGTCCCCTCCACTTGTAATTGTTTAATTACAAAATTATATGTTTTGTATGAATTTCCAGAGAGAACTAATAGCAACTCGATGTGTATTTCCTTTGTCACACATGTTCCCACCCAAAGGTGTGTTTATGGGCTGATAGAATGCTTGCTAAAAAAGCTTTTGAGCTTAGGTAACAGTGAAAGAGCAGTTTAGATGGTTTCTCAAGATCCCAGATTAATCTCACTAATACATTGTACACAGGAGACCTTTTGGTTGGTTTTGTTTGGACAAGTCTAATGCCTTTGTGTCTTGTGACTGCACAGGAATCTTGTGTAGGTGCAGGGGGATCAGACTGGTCAGACACCTGCAGAACACAAACAGAGTTGATTTATGTGTGTGAGTGGAGAATAGGATGAGGGAGAAGATTATTAGAGAGGAGAATAATGATTGTGACAACTCCAAAATTATGACACAGAGTAAATAAAGTGCTGAGACTGTTCAAGCTGCTGACAGATGTGGGAGCTGCATGTGGGAAGGGTATTTGTAAGCAGTGAAACTGTGATGTTTTGGTAGGCTTGTGTGAAACGCTGCTTCATCTTGCATGTTTTTCTATAGTTTGAAAGGCCTTCAGTGCCTTTAAAAAAAGCAATTTATTTAGCCATGGAACAGTGCTTTGATGAGTGACTTTTCCACCTTATTGAGCACCACTGATAAAATCTCTCTCCATTGAGACTGGTGGCAAAAATCCTATTGATCTCAATATGGCCAGAATTCCATCTCTATCATCTGTGTGTAAAGATACTACATTAGTTCTGTGCTTGGCTGAGAAAATACAGGAATTTTGCCTACAAATCAGTGGAAGTTTTTTCAGAATGAAGGCTGCATAATTGACTCTATTGACTCTGTGGGTGTAATAGACTTTTCTTACTGAGTCCTGCCTGTAAGTAGGTCACAGTGAATGAAAATAAAAGATGCATTTCATTTTGTGACAGTATGGTGAATTTATAAGTAATTTTGAGATATTTTTCCTTTCCTAATTCTTGAGGGTTTTCTTTCATCCTAATGCCTGTGTAGATGCACACACACAAAAAAAGCACCAGTGTGCCAATTCTGAGGTGATGTTTTGTGTATTCTGTCTTCCAAGTACTGCTGGGCATGACCTAGAAATGCTGGTGGTAAATGCTGTGTCGTGGAGCAGAGTTGTTAAACTTGTTTATATCTAATCTTTAGATGCTATCAAGCTTAGGCTGGGAAAAGTAATCTGTTTTATGCTGTACTTTAACATTTGGTATACGTTATATAAACACATATAATCTCTCCACAGCAAAGTAAATATTATAGGAACTCTAAATTACAAAATTTATTTCTATTTGGGAAATTGATAGAGCCTGAGAGCATTTAATGTAGATGCATTTAATTTGCTTTCTTATCCTCATAGAATAGAACTTTTTAAAATCCTTGCCATATTTGATTTAGCAGTTTGGGAAACTATCAGAGATAAAGGACCATTTTGTGTAACAAAAGGGAGTTTTAAAATATGATTTTTCTGTATTACAGAAATTCCTCAGTAGAAACAATGATTCTTGGGTTTAGTAACTTTTTCACTCTTATGATTTTCTCCTTGGTCAAGTAATTGCTTTTCTTTCTTTGTACCTCCTCTGGAAAAGAGTTCAGATTTTTTTTTAGTATAAAATGGATCTTAAAATACCATATAAATAAGCTCAGCCAGACAGATCACAAAAAATGCACATCTTTAAAAATACTGTTATCATATAAAAAATCAGAAAGCAATGACATGCTTTCCAAGTGTGTTTCTCTGAACTAGTCATAAATAGGACTCTGATGATGTTAAGTACCCTGTGGTTGTCTTAGATATGCTGAGATGTCACAGTAAATTATACAGGTGCCTTTCAAAGGCTGCACCACAGACAAAGAGGAGTGAGGGGTTAAGCACATGGAAACAAACTGTAATCTAGCTCATAAATACTAATTCTACTAGAAAAATGTAAAAATAGCTTAAGTGACATAATCAGAGTAAATTTGCAACCTTTCAACCATTAGTGATTCCAGTCTCTTGCACACAGCTGTGATTATGCAGCTCTGTGTGGATTTAGCCTGTTCCACATGCAAATGTTCACTGTTAAATTGCAGTAAAAACTGAATTGATTATTCTGGCACTTAAGAGAAAAGCACAGGGAGTGCTGGTGTCCTCCCAACTGCAGATATAGCATTGCTATTTTTGTGGACAGTTGCCCCAGTACAACTTGAATTTCAGCTGACCAGGTAACTCTTGCATTAACCCCTCAGAACAAGAACCACAATGAATATTCATGTACCGCAGTGCTTTCCTCTATTTAACTTTCAGTTAGTATAAAAAAGGTAATAATAATTATTTTAATGATTATTAACAGCTGAACTAGCACTTTTATGATTTTAAGTGCCAGATATTTCTCACATAGATGTCTCGGTGTTTCTCCTTTGTCTTTTGTCATACTCTTACTCTAGAGTCAGCCTGGGGAAAAGCAACTTGTTTCTCTCTCTTGCATCCATCCCTTCTTCTCTTTCTAGAGGTTTTGTCTCAGGAGGGACCAGATATCATTCCTCCACCTTTTTTATAAGCACAGATACTCGTGTTATTGCTTGGACTAGATAACAATCTCAAATATGTTGGCAGAAAGAAATTCTAGAATAGCTTTCCCATAGGAATTTGGAGTGGAGAGTGGTAACTTTGAAATGGAGCCTGATGAAAGAAAGACGTTGGAGTGATTTTGAGGTACTTGAGACACAGGATTAATGAGCAAGGTGTTCTTGTCCCCTACCTGCTGAAGAAAGCCTCCAGCATTTGTGGATGCAGAGTGGATTTTATGTATTGTGCATCATAAACTTTTTAGTTGAAAACCTATTAGAGCTTTTTTTTTGGCCAAAGTTGCCTTCTTTAGATGAAAACCTGGCTGGATATGTAGCTTTCCCTGCAGATGGGTGGATAATGATCTCTGACCATTGTGTGTAGATTTTTCCCATAAATTGTTTCTGAGTGTGTTGGCTAATCTCTTTTTTGAATGTTCCCATTGATTTTATTTTTTTTTTCATCGGTGATCTTTTGGCAGCTGTTCAGTTCTAAATTGCTTTTACCATTAGGGAGCTTTTACTTGCACCCAATCTCCCAGCAGCCATTTTGATGAGATTTAATATAACTTTTCTTGCAGCTTTACTAAAAACTGCACCCTGCTGTTTCCTCCGTGGTTTTCTTAAGCGAGGCTGTGGAGGAGAGCCAGGAGGATCTGCTGGGGATGATAAATGGTCTGAAAGTTAACCCAGTGTCCTGAACAGAGAGTGCTTAAAAGGTTCTGATGCAGTGCAGCAAGCAGGCTCCTCATGGCAGCAGTTCTGCGTTTATTGTGGCTGAGACTGTCTGAGGAGCAGGATTGATGAGGTTCATGTGTTCTCCCTAGGGATGGATCATGCTACACCAGAAGTTTGCAGTGCCCAGTAGATGAGGAAAAAAAATACAGCCTTTTTCTTTCTGCTGAGCCCTGGTAGACAGAGCTATAAAGGGTCATTAGAGGAATAGAAGCTTCAAAACTGTGGTTTATTTACGAGCAGGGGAAGGTCAGTTCTGTTGCTGAGCCACAGGGATTGGTTGGTTTCTAGGTCTCCCCTGTTGCTGTAAGGCCTCTCTGTTCTGCTCTGGGTTCAGATACAAGTCATAATGTGATAACCTTTATTAATGGGCTACTGTATATTGAGATTAGTATTTAGCTAATACACTGACCTCTTTTTGCTGGCAGTATGGAAGATCACAGGAGTTCTGCTGCAATACAAGGATTAATTCACTGGTCTGCAGCTTAATTGTTTCTCTTTTCATTTAAATAATCGTGGGAAAAAAAACCCTTGAACGTGGCATTTTTTATCTTGTGAATTACTTAGTACCCCAGTTCTCCAGTAACATTAAAAAAAAAAAGCCCTACAGAAAAACAAACAGAAAACAAACCCAAGAAACCTTACATTTTTCAATTTTTTCTCCTTTGAAAAGCTGAAGCATTGAGACATCTCAAATACTGATAGATTGATGACACAGGTTACAATATATGTTATATATGTAGTGACTGGTATAAGACTTGATTATCTGGCAGCACAAGGCAAAGGGGCCTGTTCTTGGTAAGCAGAACTAAAGAAACTAATAAGCATTAAAATTGATTCTAATTGACTAATTCAGTAATTGAAATTAGTGTTCAAGTGTAAGCTGTGCTGTGCAAGAACAGCAGGGTGTTTGTGTGTGCATGTGTGCACATAATGAGAAAAAAATTATAATTTGCATATTGCAAAATGTATCTTGTATAATGCAGTCCCAGGGCCTCTGTTCCTCCATCCTTCTGCTTTCACTGCATTATAAACTTGTCCTCAGCACCTACTTCAGCTTCTCAATTAAAATATAAATCACTAGTGGGTAGAACCACATAAATCAGAAGTTCTTTCTGGCAAGCTTTTGAGAATATTAGGGATGGCAAATCCAGCTTTTTAATACTTGCTGCAGTCCCTGCAGAAAAGTTCTTCACCTGCTGTTCTAAATAGCATTTAATTACTTTAACTTCTTCCTGCAGACTTCCTCTGTGCAGCTGAGAGCACTTTGGATGGCCACTTTCCCTTATGTCTGGGTTTAATTTGTGCAGATAATGGTGCCATTATCAGAATACCTGTGGCTATTGATCATGCTTTGCTATTTTAAAAGAACAATGAGTAGGGATTGACTTGTAGTATGTGGGAAAATATGTATTTTTAGGAAAAAAACAGATAGATTTCAAACTTTTCTCTTGTACATAATGGAAGTTTTACCCCACTACTTTATGAGGCCACCTCGTCAGTTAGGCTTGGAGCAAGTTTCTGTATTAAAAAGACATATTCTTACATATCTCTCACAAACATACACATTGTCAATGCTTTCCTGATGGTTTTGTTAACTTGACATTATCAGTGTATAGGTACTGAAGTAAACAATGCACTATGTTTACCTTGATAATGTTTTCTCTGGGGAGTCCAGGAAAATCTACATATTTGGAAGACGTGTGGTCTCAAACCTGAGTAGGTTTGAGCTGTGGATTCCAAAGAGTAAAAGCAATGGAACATAAGGCTGAGAAAGGGAACATTGAAACAAAGCATTTTGAGCTAGAGAGTACATTTCAGTATAACCTAAAAATATTTCCTCTGACCTCCTTAACAAATAAGTCTGATAGGAATCTCAGCTCTCTGGTTCATAATAGGTGCTAGCTCACTTAAGCTTTCCTTGCTTTTAGCAGGCTTCCTGTTTCTTTTAAATACCTTCCATTTGAATAAGGAACTTGAAACAATTGTCAATACCTATTCTAAATCAGTATACAAGCCAGTTTATTTACAGACTGTTTAATGCTGTGGAATTTTCTTTCTTTACCTGGAATTCACCAACTCTGCTGCTGCATTTTTTAAACACTCTTAGAGCATAGCAAAGATCTCTTTCAAACCAGTGAAGTAAAGGTGGTATGTCTGTACAGGGGATAGGGGTGAAGAAAAGCAGTATCAGGGTAAAAAAAAAGTGATGATAGTCCTGTTCTTTTTCTTCCTTCTCCTGTCCTCTTCTCTTCCTTGTCACCCCAGTCCTGTAATCCTCCTTTAATCATCACTTAATTTATTGCTTTCTTAATTATGACTGTCTGCAGCTGACAATCATAATAATCTTTTATATATATAATATATCCTGACATGAGTTCTTAATTAAAACTAGATGGTGGCCTATTGCTGAAGTATGAAAATAGTCTTGTATGTGTTGATAAAATACAATTTAGGTTCTGTTTGGTTTTGGAGTAGGACTGTCTTGAGTTTAAAAACTGTTTGTTGCATACTTCAGTTTATTCTTTGTGCTTCATTATTCAAACCAGTGACCTATTACAGGTGTTTGTCCTGTCTTATGAATCCATACCTGGAAGGTTGACTTATTCAAAGTTACTGTCCACACTGAAGTAGAATTACTGGATAATCTGTTACAGGTTGAACAGCTTCTTGTATCTAAGAAAATTTAAGAGTGACCAAATTAAGTGAGAAATGTCAGTGCAAACACTCTTTGCATGTGTGCCCCTAAAGCTGGACAAGGGCAGAGCTGGAACCACAGAACAGTAAACAGGATATTAAGACAAATGTGGAATTATGTCCTCGGTGACTTAACAAAGACTGTGTAGTTTGATTTCTGTATTTAGTGCTGACATCAGATCTGTTTGCTTATGGCTTTTAACATATCAAACTGCATATAATTAACATCTTTTGAATACTTTCTCAGCTCGAGATGCTGATGAGAGGGAGAAGTGGATCCATGCTTTAGAGGACACCATCCTCCGTCACACCCTCCAGCTCCAGGCAAGTTTCACTTTCACTTTTAACTTGTTTTACTTTCTTTTTGTGAAAGCACTGAAATAAGTGGTATGACTGCTAATATCAAACACATCTGTATAACATCTGTTTGCTCTATAGCCTGTACAATCAGATATAGTAAAACACTGGTTTAGGTACCTGAGATTAGGTTCAAGTGTGTTACTCTTTTCTTGTCTTACCATCATGAAAAGTCAGTATAAGACTTCCCTTTATTAATTCATGTTCATAATATATATAGTTAGCCTTAACTCATATTTATTTATAATGTATATTTATTGTAAGATTCCAGACTTAGTGTTGTATATTTAGTTTGGGTTTTTTTGGGTTTTTTTGTTTAAAACTAGGAGTTAGTAATTTTTGTGTCAAGCCTCTTGTATGCTTGTGTGCCACCTGATTTTGAAATTAAAATGAGACAGCAGCACTGAGCCTCTTTCTGGATGACAAAAATGGTAAATACCTTGTATTTGAATCCACAGTGTAAGCTGGATATCCATAGTTTTCTGGTAGATGGCTGGACTGAGGATGGTTCTTAGCACTAGTTACTTAGTCCCAGGAGTTGGACTAGCTGAGCGTTGTGGGTCACTTCCATCTCAGGGTAGTATATGATTCTATGAACTAAGATGAGTTTATGGTGATGTTCTAGACCTGGTTGTGAATTTATTTTTACCCAAGAGAGAAACCCAAACTCTCATGAAAGGGATTTGGCTTGTACCATAAAATTGTCTGACGACAGTGTAGAAATAATTCATTATTTGTGTTGAATCAAGATTTGGTGTGTTTTTGGAGTATGGTAAGATAATTAGGATCATTTGTTAAGAGACCTATGTGAAGAAAGATACAGTAAAATCTCTAGTACCACATGAAGAGAAGCTTATAAAGACTGATTTAGATTTCCTTTGCCCAGTGTAAAGTGTTGGAACAAACCTGAATTTGTCCTGTTCAACTTTAGGCACTTGTGCTGTCTCAGGCAATTTACCTGCTAAACAGTGGGTTTCAACCTTTTTTGACTTACTAAAGACCACTACAAATTTTCCAATGGATAGCAGATCCCTGGATAAAAATTCCTGCTTGACAATCAGCTTTGTATCCCTAGTAACGTGCCATGGGTATTTTAGAAGTAATCTCTCCATCTGGACACAGTAGCTGACCAGGGGCTGAAGAACCTCAGTCTGCAGTGGGTGTGAGAAGACAGAGATTTTCTAGGGAACAACATGTGGACATAGAAGGGCTGAGCTCCCTCCCAAGGGATGCCTCTTTCCCCATACTCAGGGTAGAAAGTCAATAGGTTGATGTGTGTGGTCCTCTTTAGTCTGAAATGAAGCAAAAGGAACCTGTGCTGTTTTCCACCCAGAAGGTTTTATTTTTTTTATGGCTTGGAGATACAGAAATGAAACACCTGAATATACGTTGGTTTCATCAAAGTGTACATTTCCATGCTCTCTAGAAATTGTGAATGTAGTTTTATTGGCAGAAGTAGATTTGGTGATTGCAGCTAATAATGGAATGTTTCCTATTATATTTCCTATTATGTAACTGTGGACATTCCTAGAGTTTTTCAAATGAATAACATATATTTAGATAAAAAAGCCTAAGTTA
Source organism: Neodrepanis coruscans (assembly GCA_013400695.1). NCBI lineage: Eukaryota > Metazoa > Chordata > Aves > Passeriformes > Philepittidae > Neodrepanis > Neodrepanis coruscans. The sequence continues at coordinate 98,972 of VYZS01001945.1, read as the reverse complement.
GTAATTCATCTAGTAATGTTTGAGGGAGTGATTAAAAATTCAGGACTGCTCACTGAGAAACATCTCCTCCTCCCCTGTGAACGTTGTTTACCATTTAAGGTGACACTTTGGGCCACTGCCCGGTGCTCAGCACTCACTTTCATGAACCTTCTTCATTGGTCACGTAGCAGTTTTGTTTCTGAGGCCCGTGTTTGCACAGCCGCTGGAACAGTGTTCACTTCCACCCCATTCGGGAGCTGCCAAGGTTTGCCATCCTCGCAGCGGGAGCACTGCTTTAGGAGTGAATCAGGACGGCAGCTCCTCTCCAAACATGGTTATTCCAGGGCTGAGGAAGAGGGGTCTCCGCCGGCGTTTCCCCTCGCCGGCGGGACGTGCCGGGGCTGAAGTTTGGGGAACGCCAGGAGGGCCGAGAGCGGGTGAATCCGCCCCCAGCCCCGGCAATGCCCCCGCGGCCGGGCCGGCCCTGCTGGGCTTTGCCGGCGGCTTTGCCCCCTCCCTCTCTCCCCCTCCGCGGGGCCGGGCCGCCCCTCGCCAATCTCCGCCTGCCTGCTTCGTGACGGGCCCGCGGCCGGGGGGTCCTGCCCTTCCCATCCCTTCCATCCCATCCCGCCCCTTCCCGCCCCGCTGGAGGCGGCGCAGCCGGGGCCCGGCGGGCGGCCCCGCTGCTGCGCTGGGCTGGGCTGGGCTGGGCTGGGCTGGACTGCCCGCACCGAGGAATGGCCGGTGTGAGTACAGGCGGGGCGGGGGCTGCGGGAGCCCCCCCGGGGCTGCCCCTGCCCGGATGGGCCCCGGGGAGCGGGAGCGGGGCCGCGGGACGGCGGGCACGGA